>VZQC01014177.1:244397-282828 GCA_009823505.1 Rhizomys pruinosus | reverse complement strand
AAAAAAAAAAAAAAAAAAGTGTTTAGATTTATACCTTTTTGTTTTATCTTGCTAGAATATTGAATTATAGGTGAGAGTGAATACACACACATAAACACGTACATACAGTTTAGAAACATACATACAAACATCTATACACACATATACCCATGTACACAGAAACACACATACATGCACATACATAGAAACATACCTACATACACAGAAACACACACACATATACACACATACATCTCATTTTTTCTTATCTCGTTTGTTTTATGAGAAAGGATCTCTCTCTTTATCTCAAGCTGCCATGGAACTCCCTGTTGTAGCCCAGGCTGGCCTCAAACTTGTGGCAATCCTTCTGCCCCAGTTCTCCAAGTGCTGCAGTAATAGACATGAGTCACTATGCTTGACTTCCATAAATTTTGTATTGCATAGAAATTCAAAGCTGAAGACAATGTGATTGTTAATCTCACTTGTCAATTTACTGAGATCTAGAATCACTTGGGGGCTGAACTTCTGGGCAAGCTGGGGGGGAATATCTTAAATTCACCGAGATGGGAAGACCTGCCTACTGTGGGGGGCACCGTTTCCTGGGCTGACTCCTGGATTGTATAAAAAAGACACCATGAACCAAGCATGGCAGAGAAAAGCCTTTCTCCCTTAATCTGCTTTCGTCGCCATATTTTGTCACAGCAACACGAAAAGTAACCAAGATGGCTCTTTCTTAGCTCTCTAATTATCAGTACCAGGTCTCTTTGCTGATTTTAGCTGTTGCCCTTGAGTTCACACAAATCACCTAAGTTCTTACTGAATTAACACACCTCCAAGGTGTGAATTGTACAGATACCTGAAGGGCACTCTAGCAACTTCCAGCTCTTAGAGCATGGCCACTACCTGTTTCGTGTATCTATAAACTGTAATCTTCAGATAAATTGTTGCTGAGCTTTAATTTTAGTTTGTTAATCTAGCTGAGAATAAGAAAGAATCCAAGCTTTTGTTCTGACCTTGTGTCTTCCTTCACTAATGCTCTTCCTTTGCTTAGATCTGAGTTCCCGAACTGTAGCATCTCTCCAAATATTTGCTTCAAACATTCTTGAAAAAAATCATAGCTGCTGGTGACAAATGTTTCTATTTCTGTTTATCCTTATTTATTCTCCATTTCTCCATACATTTTTGTGATTGTCAGTCTACATCAAGACAAACAGCAGTGATAACACATTTTCTTTTCTTTTTTTTTAAATTGTTTTTTCCCACTAGGTGTGTGTGGAACATTGAGAAGGCACAGACTAGTGTACTTCTGTGAGTTTAAGACTAGCCTGGTCTACAGAGTAAATTAAGGGAGAAAAGGTTTATTATTGAAGGAGACGGTCCATTATGGAGGGGAGGTAAGGCAGCAGAAGATGGAAGCAAGCTGATCACTTCACACCCACAGTCGGGAAACAGAGGAGTGAATGTTTGTGCGGGCTCAGCTTGTGTCCATTGTATACAGTCCAGGATTCCCCGCCCAGGAAATGGACACTCTCCTCCCAAAATTAAGTTGGAGCTTCACACATTATTTAATCAAGATAAGCTGAGTGTGGTGGCACACACCTTTAATCCCAGCATTTGGGAGGCAGAGACAGGTGGATCTCTGTGAGACGGAGGCCAGCCTGGTCTACATAGTGACTTCCAGGACAGCTGGGGCTACAGGGAGACCCTGTCTCAAAAAGACAAAGATAAATTAATTAATTAAAAATTTAATCAAGATAATCTTCCACAGGCATGTCCAGATGCCCAGCTCCCAAGTGAGTCTAGATTCTGTCAAGTTATCAACACTAGAAATCACACTGACTTTCTAAGAAGAAGAGTTAGCGCATAGAAGGTACACAGTTACCCATGCTCTCTGTCTCCAGCCATGTGATGCTTTGTACCTCACAGGCACTGCTAACAAGAAGGCCTTCACCAGACAGGGCCCTTCGATCTTGGACGTCCGGAACCATGAGGCAAAACGCAGCCTTTCTCATTAAAACCTGACCCCTTTGTGATGTTACACTATTGCAACAGAAAGCAGGTAAATACAAAGAGCCAAACGACTCCAGTTCAAAATGACTCCCCTTTCCCAGAAGGAGGGGGGAGGGGTTTCAGCGGTTTTCTCTGTGGCAACCCGGTAGGGCTCTCAGAAATAAAACTCACAACAGCATTCAGGCTTCCTTAAGTTTCTACCCCTCCGGTTTGTCCAGACGCAAGTCCAGCAGTTCTTCAATCAGATTCAAGTCTTTCCCGGGCACTGGTCTCTGAGGTTGTGCTCTGAGGCTTCTGTTCCAATGTGTTGTGGTCCGCAGGTGTCACCCCACGTCTTCGGTTCTGGTGGACTGAGCGTTGCTTTTCTGTGTTTGGCTTCTGTGATTGTGAGTTCAGAAGGGATGGACGGGTCCAAGCTCCTCAAGGCTGACTCAGAAATCAGAAGTCTCTCCCTTTTATTTCTATGTTTTATGTCAGCTGTGCCTGTTTCATATTTTAAAGGCTTTGAGACACACGCTATTGAAGTGGAAATTAGAAATTAATGCTATGGAAAGAATGAAGCAAGAACGCTGTCTGTATTGGCCGCTTGTAGCGACATGCCTGAGCATTGTATCAGACCAGGAATTTCCTGATAGTGAAGTCAAAAAGACAGACCATAGGTCATAGTCCTTTTTATCTTGCTATGTAAACATACCAAATTTTGAGTAAAAACATTTTTCTGCTTCTCCATCCTACAGTTTACCACTTTTAATAGACCAGGGAAGCTTTGAACCACAGCTAGCAGAGATGAGTTATTTACAGCCCTTTGTCATAGTGAGATTCACTAGAGGCAACATTAACGTATGTCTTACTGAAGACTGGTCTGAGAGGGTGTATGTTAATGTGCTTTTACACTGCTATGATAATGTGAGTGTAGGCTGGGAGTTTTGCATCCTTGAGGATGGCTTGAGAGTTTTTCTTTATTAAATGCAATTTCCCCCTCAGGCTACAAGGGCCAAATCAATTACATGCCTTTTAACCAACCCCATTCTTTTGTTGTTGTTGTTGTTTTTGTTTTTTTGAGACAGGATCTCCCTGTAGCTCTGGCTGGCCTGGAACTCACTCTGTAGACCAGACTGGCCTTGAACTCATGGAGATCACCTGCCTCTGCCACCAATGTGCTAGGATTAAAGGCGTGTGCCACCACACCCAGCCCCAACCCCATTCTTAACTATGTGAAAAAAAATATATCAGTCAGCAGACAGGAGGACACAGATGTCACCTGCATTAGTCACAAAGCTGATTTGGAAGCAGGTGGCCTCTAAGCGTAGCTGTGTCAAGCCTACTATTGAACTTCAGAAACAAAACAGAGGGGTGGAGGCACATTACTGCCAGGCAGCCTTGACCTTAGGGCTGGGGAGCAGAAAAGAGTCCATATCCCATGTGTTGTCCATGGAGAAGTCCAGCCTGCACGGACCATTTCTGCTTCCAGCTTCTTCAGTTGTCTTGGTTCCCGTGGGTGGGAAGAAGCCAGTGTGTTAAATTCTTGGTGTATCTGCACTAGAAAGGAAGCCAGGGAGAAGGCACGCTTCTTAAAGTGCTATCTGGATAGTGATTCAATGCTCTAGCAGTAACTGGATTCAAGACACAGCCATTATATCAATACAAGCTGTGGATGTCGTCTGACTTTCTGTTATAGAAGCTGAGATGCTTACACAGTCAGCCACTCACACATAGCCTATTCCATCCTAGCCCAAGCTGGGAACCAGGGACACCGCACAATCTTCCTCTAGAAGCACAGGCTCACATTCAGTTGCGACAATATAGTTTTACATCACAGTCTATGAACAATGTGATTTGGGGTTAGAAAATAAGGCATTGCCTGTTTTCACAGATGTAGTCAAAGTTTAGTGATCCACAAGGAAGTGCCAGGTTCTAAGCATAAGCTCCTTGTATGAATACTTGGTTTCATTCAGTGAAAAATGTTCCACTGAGGTAACAAACACAGTGACAGCCCAGAGTTCTGAAATGAAGCTAATATTTTTCTTTTTCTTTTTCTTTTTTTTTTTTTTTTTATGCTCTTTTTTGAAACGGGGCCTCCTTTTAGTCCCAGCTGGCCTGGAGCTCGCTCCGTACACCAGGCTGGTCTGGAACTCACAGAGATCCACCTGCCTCTGCCTCCCTAGTGCTGGGATTAAAGGTGTGTGCCACCACACCCAGCTGAGGTTTTTTTTTTTTTTAAAGGAGAGGAGAAATCAGGATAGTGGATATAAAAGGTAGGCTTTTTTAGGTACCACCAAAATGTTAATCAAACTGTGTCTGATTAAACAGCTTAGTAAGTCAATGGGTTAGGCTAATTAACTACAATCAAGACTTAGTGGAGGGGCTAGAGAGATGGCCTAGCGGTTAAGAGCGCCAACTGCTCTTACAGAGGACCCAGGTTCGATCCCCAGCACCCACATGGTGGCTGAGAACCGTCTGTAACTCCAATTCCAAGAGAACTCCAGTTCCAGGGGAATCCGAGACCCTCTTCTGACCTCCGCGGCATTGCACGACATGGGTGCACAGACCTACATGCAGACAGTACATTCATACACATACAGAAATAAATAAAATAGATTAAAAAAGACTTAGTATCATGGCTATATCATAAACAAGCATTCGAAAACTACACGGGATAAGTGGTCTGAGCCATTTTAAGCTCGACTGCAGCCAGTTTGCCAAGAGCAGAGCAGATTCTCTGCCTTATGAAATCTCCTTCAGAGAGTTCCAATGGGGACTAGACAGGAGCATCTGAGAAGCAAGAGCACCTGGTAACTCTTCCATTTTTCTCAGCCAGGGGATTTAATTAAACTCAGTTCAAGTGCATAATTCATACATTTTGGTCTGTTCCTTCTAAGCCCTTTCCGATATTGTTTGGTTGGCTAATTGCACCCTACCTCAAATGGAGAGCAAAGATTTATGCAGAGAAAACACATTCCATATTTTTTCCTTAATAAAGATGCAGGTGACACACAAACCCGGCAATTAGAAGAGTGTGTGTGTGTGTGTGTGTGTGTGTGCGTGCCTGTGCCAGGGAAAAGGGAGAGAGAGATGTGGACATTTCAGAAAGTTAACGAGAGCCACTATCGTTAAATATTTCAATATTTCCTGACCCATAAAAGAGGAATTCTTATGCATTTTATTTTTCAGTTAAAAAGTATTTGGTGAATATGCATGTTTTTGTGCTGGCGCATACATTTGTATGTTTGTACATGTATATGTGTGTGCTTGTGTATGAGTGTGCACATGTGTATGTGTGTGCACTTGCCCACATGAGAGTATCAGATGGTCCTGCTCTATCACCCTCCACCACATTCCTGTGAGACAAGGTCTCTCACTGACCTTGGAGCTAAGCTGATAGCCAGCAAGCCCCAGTGGTTCTACCTCCCCCCACAGTGCAGGTGTGACAGGTTCATGGACAACCACTTCTGATGTTTTATGTGGGTCCCAGGGATTTGAACTCAGGTCCCAGTGCTTTTATAAATAAGTGCTTACCCACTGAGCCATCTCCTCAGTCTGTTTATCTGAATTCTTACTTGTGCATGTATGGATATGTCATAGGTTACATTATTTTGTCTAATTAAACTGAATGTTAAGCATGTCTTGGTAAACATTGTACAGAGGAAAGAACAAGTTATTCTTCTAAATTTTGGTTATCTGAAGATTCTATTCATTGCCTCCAAACTTACAGGCAGATTTTATATCATTCGTCTATTTAAAATCCTTTGCAGCTCTGTTCCACTCACAGAATAACTCCTATAAAAGTCCATGTAAGGTTTCCATAATTTGTCATCGTCTGTCCCTCTAGAAGCTAGATGCTTTGGTTAGTGTTTAGCCTAATAACCCCTAGCTTTTCTTTAAGCTTTTCCTGTTTCCCAGTAGCTTGTGTTTGTTCAATCGATTCTTTCTGTGGTATAGTGCTGTGGTTACAAACACGGCCTTGGTGTGTCAAACTTTGTTCCATCACTGGTATCTGAGTATCCTTGGACCTGTTTGTTAGCGGATCAGTGCCACAGCATACCTGTCAATCAAATGGAGCTAAAAATAATATTTATCTCACTGTGCTGTCATGAGAAATAAGTGAAATAAAGCATATAAAGAGCTTAGAATGGCATTTGGCTTCCTGTGGGCATGCAATACACATGAGTTCTCACCGTAATTGTTAGAGTTTAGATCTGGAATAGTCCCCCAACACTAGCAGGTGGGCTTGAGGAAATGACTGTATCCTGACCTCACTATCAGATGAATACAGTGATGGCTTCCTACCCTGATGAGCCATTGGGATGCTTGGGAAAAGGGACTGGCTTGGGTGGAATGGGTCCTTGAGGGCACACCCTTGGGGACAAGACTGCATCTCATAGCTCAACCTCCTGCCCACATGTAGTGAGCCTGCACCGGCTGGTGAGCCTGCACCTTGTAGTGAGCCTGCACGGTGTGGTGAGCCTACATGGTGTAGTAAGCCTGCACGTGTGGTGAGCCTGCACCATGTAGTAAGCCTGCACTGTGTGGTGAGCCTGCACGTTGCGGTGAGCCTGCACCGTGTAGTAAGCCTGCGTAGTAAGCCTGCACCAGGTGGGGAGCCTGCACCAAGCAGTGAGCCTGCACTGTGCCAGGTGAACATAGACCGAAACCTTGAGCCAAAATATTCCTCCTCTAAGTGGAGCTTTCTCAGGTTTGCCACAGCAATGGACAGGTGACTGACATAGCAACCATGGTGATGGGGATGATTCTGGAATACCCTTCTCCAACACCTACACCTTCATATTAAAGATTTACTTGTTCTAGGGCTGGCAGTGTAGCTTAGTGGCAAAGTACTTCTTAACATGCAAATCCCTAGGTTTGGTCTCCAGTTCAGAAAAAGAAAAAAAAAAAACAAAAAAACAAAAAAACGTGGTCCACAAGTGCCTCCAGTGCTCTAGGTACCTCACTGGTCCCTCTCTGTATATGTCTTCCAAGCACTATGAGCCTTTGGGAACAACTGGACCTTGTGGGATTAGAAGAAAGCTCACAAAGTAGAAAATTATGGGCCAGTAACCTTGATAAACATAGATGAAAACATGCTCAAGAAAATTCCAGCCAGCCAAATTTGACAACACATTACAATGGTCCCACACCATGATCAAGGGGGGGCTTATCCTTGGGGTACGAGAATGTGATCCACCTCATTAACAGAATGAGGAACAAAAACCAGGTGATCATTGTCACAGACGCAAAAAAGCACTTGGGAAAACAGCACTGTTTCCTGATAAAGACTCTAAATAAGCCAGGCATGGTAGTACATGCCTTTAATTCCAGGACTTGGGAGGCAAAGCCCAGTGGATCTCTGTGAGATGGAGAGCAGCTTTGTCTACATAATGAGTTCCAGGCCAGCTGGGGCTACAGGGAGACTTTTTCTCAAAAAAGACCAAAAAGACTCTAAATAGATTTAAACAAGTTAGGTATAGAAGATAACTTCGGAGCTGGAGAGAGGGCCCAATGAGAGTACTGGCTGCTCTTGGAGAGGACCTGGGTTTTATTCCTAGAACCCACATGGCAGCTAGCAACCATCCCTAACTCCAGTTCCATGAGAATCCTTTTCTGGCCTCTGTAGGCATTTCATGGCACAGGTGCACTTACACACATGCAGGTAATACACTCATACATATATAAAAAAAATGTTGGGGCTGGAGAGATGGCCTAGAGGTTAAGAGCAACAACTGCTCTTACAGAGGACCCGGGTTCGATCCCCAGCACCCACATGGCGACTGAGAACCGTCTGTAACTCCAATTCCAGGAGAACTCCAGTTCCAGGGGAATCCGACACCTTCTTCTGACCTCCGCGGCATTGCACGACATGGGTGCACAAACCTACATGCAGACAGTACATTCATACACACAAATAAATAAGTAAATAAATAAATAAATAAATAAAATATAAAAAAATTTTTTTTAATTGTTTGGGTCTTCTTGAGATTGGGTCTCCCTATAGTCCCAGCTGGCCTGGAACTCACTATGTAGACCAAGATGGCCTTGAACACACAGAGATCCACCTGTCTCTGCCTCCAGAGTGCTGGGTTAAAGGTGTGTGCAACCATGTCCAGCCAAAATTTTTTTTAAAAAAGAGGATGCCTGTTGCTGTGAAAATCCTCTGATGAAAAGAACTTAAGGGAGAAGAGTTTATTTTGCTTCATGGTTTGGGTTTACAGTCCATGCAGTGAGGAGCTTGAGGCAGCTGATCACATGCATCCACAGTCAGGAAGTAGAGAACATGAACGCTGCTGCTACTCGGCTTTCTTCAGTGACACAGTCCAGCATCCCAGCCAGGGAATGGTGCCACCCACAGTGGGCGGGACTTCCCACCTCCACACACAGTGGGCGGGACTTCCCACCTCCACCAATCAAAATAACCCCCCACAATCCGGTGCACAGACCTGCCTTCCAGATGATTCTAGATACTTGCCATCACAAAAGGAATGAAATGCAACACAATAAAAGTTTCATATAAAAAGGCCTCTGTCCCAGTTTAATTTTTTTTTTTTTTTTTTTTTGGTCTTTTTGAGACAGGGTCTCCCTTGTAGCCCCAGCTGTCTGGAACTCACTCTGAAGACCAGGCTGGCCTTGAACTCGCAAAGATCCCCCTGCCTCTGCCTCCCAAGTGCTAGGATTAAAGGTGTGTGACACCACGCCCAGCCCCAGTTTAATTTTTATTGATGTAAAAATTTTTTTTCTATTGCTGTGATAAAATACCCTGTCAAAAAGTAAGGGAGAAAAAGATTGTTTTAGTTCACAATTCCAGGTTGTAGGTCTATCATTACAGGAAAGTTAGGGCAGGAGCTTGAAGCAGCTGGTCACATGCATGATCAAGAACAGAAAGAAAAATGTGAATGCACAGATGTCTCCTCGTGTTCAGCTGTCTCTACACCTACACAGTCCAGGATCCCCTGCCTGGGGAATGGTGCTCCACAGTGCACTGAGTCTTCTCACACCAATTAATGCAATCAAGACAATCCCCCACCAACATGCCCACAGGCCAACCTGGTCTGGACATTCCCTCATTGAGACTGTCTTCTCAAGTAATTCTAGAGTGTGTCAAGTTGACCACACCCTCATATTCAACAGAGAAATTCTGGACCTTGCAGATTAGGAGCAAACAAAGATGTCCACTCTTCCTTTTATTCAACAGAGAACTGAAAATCCTAGCCTGGGAAATAGAGCAAGAAAAGGAAACAAGAAGCATCCAAATGAGAAAGAAAAATATAAAATGTTTATGTTAGCAAATAGCATGATCTTATGTATAGAAAATCCTATGGACCACACCAAAAATTTGTTGGAGCTAATAAATTCAGCAAAGTTACAGCATACAAAATCAATACAAAAAACAGCTGAATTCCTATATAAGTTATCTGAATAAAGTTAAGAAAAATAATCCCATTTCAATAACAAAAACAGAATAAACTTAACTAATGAGGTGAAATCTCTACCTTGAAAACTTTTAAGCACTGGTGAAAGAAATTAAAGGTGTAATTAATTGGGAAAACATTTTATGTTCATAAGTTGACAGAAATAATACTGCTAAAATGCTCATATTGCTCACAACTACCTACAGAATCCACACGATCTACAGAAATGTCAATGGAACATGCCGTCGTGGTGTGTGTCCACAGTCCTCAATAACAACAGCAGTCTTGAGAAAGAACAGTGCTGGAGGCTCACACTTCCTGGTTTCAAATTGTATTTCAAGGTTATAACAGTAAACAAAACAGTATGATACTGGCATAAAACCAAATTGATCAGAAAGCAGAGAAATAAAACACATCTATAGTCAACTTATCCTTGAGAAAGGTGCCAAGAATACTCAATGGAGAAGGGACAATCTCTTCAATAGTGTTAGACAAATTGGATATCCACATTTAAAAGCATGAAGTTTATTGCTTACCTGACACCATATGGAAAAATCAAGTCAAAATGGAGTAAGGAAGTGTAAGACCTGAAACTGTAGAACTTCTAGAAGAAATCTCCTGGCCATTGTGACACCAAAAGCCCAACAATAAGAGCAAAGGCATACAAGTAGGACTGGAGCAAATAAGGACATTCCTGCAGAGAAAAGTAAGCAAGAGAGTGGAAAGAATGAGAGAAAATGCGTGCAAAGCGGGAGCTGAAACTGCCCTAGACGTCCATCAATAGATGGATGCATAACGAAATGTGGATACATACACAGAAATGGAATTTTGTTCAACTGCAAAGGAAACGAAACTGTGAAATTTGAAGGAAAATGGATAGATCTAGAGAGTATAGTGTTAAGGAAAATGATGACCTGGACTCAGGAAGACAAAAACCACATGGTCTCTCTTGTATGCAGATCCTAGCCCGCAGTGTAGACATGTATGTATACTAGAGACTAAGCAACTAGAAACAGACCAGGAGAAGGTGAAGCTAGTAACAAGGAAGAACGGGGCAGGCAAAAAGACACATGGGACCTGTGCAGAAATGACTTCTACAAAATAGACTGAACTGGGACTAATGGCTTTTACTTAACCTTGCACCAAAAAGCTACTGTTGATAATGTAAACAAGCTCAGTGAGCCAATGGCTCTTGTGACCAGGGTATCTGACCTTGATCTCTGGGAACCCCTGTTTACCCTTCACCCAAGATAGTGAATGGATGTGGTGTGGTTAAATTAGCAAATCAAAGCACTGAATAGCAGCACAACACTCATTCATTCATAGTCACTGAAAATAGTGAAAATTGAGGCATCTGACTAACTTGTGTGTATGAGACAGCTTAGGTATCAAAGGGCAAGATTCTCCAATAAGAGCTTTTCCAAGAAAGGAAGAAAGACATGAAGGGAGGAAGGAAGGAAGGAAGGAAGGAAGGAAGGAAGGAAGGAAGGAAGGAAGGAAGGAAGGATGACAGATCATGTGCTTAGCTGAGCAAGACCCCGAGTTTGATCACTAGCATCAAACACAAGGCAGCAGCCTCCCCCCAGGGAAAAATCAAATGTTAGCAATGATTTGGAGAAATTGCAACACTTGTACACTGTGGGAATCTAAAATTGTACATTCAATTATGAAAACACCATGGAGTTTCCTCTAAAAATAGAAAATTGGCATTGTTCTACTTATCTGTCCTGGTGCTATATCCCTGTTCTTTATTGTGTACTTTGTAGAACATTAACAACAGCCAGGGTTAGACTTGATTTCAATGTTCTTCCATGCACTTGGGTGAGTTTTTAAAAATGTCTTAGCAAAAAAAGAAAAAGGAGCTTTCCTTTTAAACATTTTCTTTATGTATATGAGTGTTTTGTCTGCATGTACATAAATGTGCCCATGTCATATAAGTGCACCAATATTGTGCAATTCCCGGAAAGGCCAGAAGACAGCACTCAGTCCCCTGGATCTGGAGTTAAGGATAGTTGTTAGCTGTCCTGTAAGTGCTGGGAACTGAATCTGATCCTCCTCAAGAACAGCTAGTGCTCTTAACGATTGAACCATCTTTGTAGTCCCAAAGGAAACTTTCTTATTCTTATAAACTGTGCATAGCAAAAACCTTCAGCAAATGTTTTTGATAGTGAAATGTTAAAGGAAGCCCTTTAAAGTTGAATAAAACAACAAAGGTCAGCTATTACTGTTTCTATTCAAAATTATTTTTTATATTTTATTTTTATTTTATATGTATGAGTGTATTGCCTGCATGTATTAAGTGCACCTATGTCATGCAATGCCCTCAGAGATGTTGGATCCTCTGAAACTGGAGTTACGGACAGTTGTTAGCTGTTATGTGGGTGCTGGGAATTGAACCTGGGTCCTCTGCAAGAGCAGCCAGTGATCTTAACAACTGATCCATCTCTCCAGCCCCTCAATATTATTTTAGAAGTTCCATACAGTTATGTAAGATAGAAATTAAAGGTGAAGATCTGAAAAGAAGCAAAACTGACATTATTCTCAGATGATCTGATTGAAAGCGTAGTCGTTTAGAAGGAGTCTATAGATATTCAGAACAGATACACTCACTCACCCTCTTGGATACATGATTAAAGTATAAGAAGCCGCTGAGGCTCCTATACAATTAGGAGGAATCACTGCTTTAAAGCTTTCGTTTGCAATCACAACATGAACTCACAGATACCCATAAGTGCTTGATGGGCCCAGGTAAGTAACACCCTCCCAGTAGAGCTTGAAGCAACCCAAAGCTGGACAGACAAACCAGGAAAAAGAAGCCTCAAAATACGAGCTGCCTAAAGGGAGCAAGGGACTAATCCTAACTACAGAGAGTAGAGAGGGTCAAGATGACCCTGGGTGGGAATGTGTCTGTGAGCTAGGATGACAGCAAGGAGGGCAGCAAGAGCAGGGAGAGGGTGCAGCAGACACACGGAAGTCACAGAGGGCAGAACTGCGGTCAGGGAGACAGCTGAAGACCTGACTGCAGAGGCGCTGGTAGTCTTGGTGACGGAAGTAGGGAGAGAAGCCTTTGCTGTTCTTTAAGTAAGGGGTTCTACTTTTATAAGGATAGCTCCTTCTGGGGGGGGGGGTGAGGGAAATGGGACTACAAAGGGCAGGAGGGGAAAAAGGAGTCCCTTGAGGAAGCAGATGCTGCATTCTGGGTGAGAACTGGCGGGGCTAAGATAACATATGGAAATTGTTATATCAAGCAAGTGTTGTTGTACAAGTTTGCCAGGGCCAGTGGAGAGAAGTCCTGATCTATAGGTAGGAGCAAGGAGCCTCTTCCTTAATTCTGAATGGTGATAAGTCACTCTCGTGTCTTGGTGTTGACAACTGACACTCTAAGAACTTTGTGGGTTACTTCCTTTTGTGAGTCTGTAAAAGGGACACGAACAAACGAGTCTATTTGCTAGCTGCTGTCTAGCATGTGAGGCGCACAGGCCCACAGACCCAGGGAACAGGCCTCTGTGAATGTTCCATTCAGACCCAAGGAGGTGACTGTGGTGACCTTGAAGATGAGCTCAAAGGAGAGCAGATGTGGAGGAAATAAGTTCTAAATGGTGTCTCGTGGGAAACTAAAAGTCCAAACTAAAAATCCAGTTGTTTCCTTCCATTTTCACATTTTACTTGAGGGGTGTGTGAGAGCAGTTGGCAGGGCAAGTTGGTAAGCATGGCTCTGCGTGATCCAACCCATATACAAAGAAAGATAGTCTACATGCAATGAGATTGTGCTAAACCATATATAGTCTACAGGCAACAAGATTGTGCTAAACCATATATAGTCTACATGCAATGAGATTGTGCTAAACCATATATAGTCTACATGCAATGAGATTGTGCTAAACCATATATAGTCTACATGCAACAAGATTGTGCTAAACCGTATATAGTCTACATGCAACGAGATTGTGCTAAACCGTATATAGCCTACATGCAACAAGATTGTACTAAACTGTATATAGTCTACATGCAACAAGATTGTGCTAAACCGTATGTATATGCTATGAGGTTAGTATAGGAGAAGAAAATGGAGATAAAGAATGGAAAGAGTGGGACTCCAGATGAGGTAGAACAGAGCAGAGAGGGAGGTTTCAGAGGCATCAAGATTAACATGTGAGAGCCGGGCGTGGTGGCGCATGCCTTTAATCCCAGCACTCAGGAGGCAGAGGCAAGCAGATCTCTGTGTGAGTTCAAGGCCAGTCTGGTCTACAGAGTGAGTTCCAGGCCAGCTGGGGCTACAGGGAGACCCTGTCTCAAAAAGCAAAACAAACAAACAAACAAACAAACAAAAAAGATTAACATATGAAAGAAGCCAGTTGGCAGAAAGACTGGAAACTCTTCAACCCTTCCCTACAGGGCTGCCTAGAGGGACCAGAACACAGGAATAGACCACCATCTCCACTCCGCAAGTGACCTGGAAAGGATCAGTGCTCTCCTTGCCTGGGGATTTTGAGCTTCCTATGGATCCCACCTGTGGTAGTTCCTTTTCTGTTGCTGTGATAAAACATGAGCAAAGCAACTTACAGAAGGAAGTTTATTTGGCTTATGCATTCCAGAGGGAAGAGTCTATCACAGCAGGGGAGGCATGGCAGGAGGCCGCCAGCACAGAAAGCTGAGGGATCACATCTTCTGGTAGGCACAGGAGGGGGGAGGGAATATAGAGTTATAGAGACAGAGACAGAGACAGAGACAGAGTTAGCAAACTGCATGGGACAAGGCCATGAATGCTTAAAGCCCATTCCTAGTGATGTGCTTCATCCAGCAAGGCTGCACCTCCTAAGGATTCCATGACCTTACAGAACAGCCCCACCAGCTAAGGACCTACACCAAGTGTTCAAACACTTGAGCAGATGGGGGATGTGTCTCCTTCAAACTACCACACCAGCCGTAGCCCACTTCTAGTCTCAGTAGTGCCTTTTGTTTTATTAAGATAAACTGGCTGAATATCTACACTGTGTGTGTGTGTGTGTGTGTGTGTGTGTGTGTGTGTCTGTGTCTGTGTCTGTGTGTCTGTGTGTCTTTATTCTGGATATCTCAGTAAGTACCCTCTGAGCTCAGATCCATAGCTATAAGGAGAGCACAGGACATTACTTGATCCATCTGGCATTATATGGGCAAGAGGTAGCCAAGAGCACTGGCCACAGAGGATTTTTTTTTCAGTGCAGGGCATATCTGGGAACTTTCCTGATTTGTGAACTGCAGCTAAGGCACTGTCTCCAATGCTTCCTAGCCCTCCTCCTCCTCCTCCTCCTCCTCCTCCTCCTCCTCCTCCTCCTCCTCCTTCTTCTTCTTCTTCTTCTTCTTCTTCTTCTTCTTCTTCTTCTTCTTCTTCTTCTTCTTCTTCTTCTTCTTCTCCCTCTCCTCCTCCTCCTCCTCCTCCTCCTCCTCCTCCTTCTTCTTCTTCTTCTTCTTCTTCTCTAAGCCTGCAGACATGCCTCCTGACAGACACATGTGCCTTTCCTCTGCTGTGGCACACAGCTGGTCATGCCAGTGTTTACTGGAACATTCTGATGTTGGCCTCCAACAAGTCATATCAATGAGCACATGCTTCAGGTATCCTGAGCAATAGGGTACAGTTAGAGAAGGACTAAGTTCTTGGAGTGCGATGGCTTTCCAACATTTGGAGGATACATCTGCATCCCTGCAACCCCGGAGTATGTATTTCTCCTTCATAAAAGCCATGCTCGGAGGCCAGAGAAACAGCTCAGCAGTTCAGAACACTTGCTATCCTTGCAGAGGACCTAGGTTTGGTTACCAGCACCCATAGGGTGGCTAACGACTGTCCACAGTAACTCCAGTTCCAGGAGATCTGACTCTCTCTTCTGGCATTTGTGGGCATTGAAAGGCTATGGTGCACTTACACACGCAAACACATACATAAAAAAAAATTTTCAAAAGACAAGCCATGCTCTCACAAAAAGGAAGTATATTTTTCAGAGCCCAGCAGTCTGGAGATAAAAAAAAAACAAAACAACAAAAAAACAAGAAAAAAAAAAAAAGCTGGGATAACTCACTTGAGCTGCTTAGGCCTGGGGTTCTTTAGCAGATGTGATAACACAATGTAAATACTGATACCCAGCTGTCCGCCAACTGGCCTCCCCCACAGAGGTGAGGAGAACTTGGCTGCTCGTGCTGAGAGCTGGCTAAAGGCAGGCAGGAAATTCAGAAGAGAATATATTTATTAGACTTATTTTTTTTTCTTTCTTTCTAGGTTTGAGGCTTTAAAAGAAAAACAGCAAAGAGGAAACACTGGGCTTCCTCCCCAAGGGTCTTGTCTACACCACCCTTCCACCTCTCAGTTTTGAGGGCCTAAGCAGCTGGCTCTTCTGTGTGCTCGTCTAAGGGATTATATTAACTCTTGAGGGGGAGTTCTCGATCTATCTTGGCTGTGAAGCCCTGAACTTGGCCTTGAGAGCTGCTTGCTGGTTGCTGAACTCCTAGTCACTCCACTGTAGCCTTCATGCTGAATAAGCCTTCCAAAGCCCCAACTGCACTGTGGAGTTAAAGCCCTCTGGCAGGGGGCCCACCACTTAGTGGGATCTTTCCATTTGGCCAGCACTGACAATATAGACACATACTTTATAATGATCAATGATGAGCCACATACATGGAGGTTGTCCTATAAATCCACATACAATAGGTGATCCTAAGGTAATAGATCTTTGTACTTAGTGTTGAGTAATGCTGTAGCCTTCTTAGCATCGTAGTACAAAGTTAGCATTACTTATGTGCTTGTGATGATGCTGGGGAGCCAGTCCTATAAAAATAGTGTACAAGAGGCTGGAGAGATGGCTCAGGAATGAAGAGTACTTACTGTTCTTCAAGAGGACCTGTGTTTGATTCTCAGCACCCGCGTGGGGGCTAATACTTGTCCTTAACTCCAGATCCAGGGGATCTGACACTTCATCTGGACTCCATGGACATCGGGCACACATGTTGTGCACTTACATACATGCAGGGAAAACAGTCATACACATAAAATTAAAAAAAATAGTTCTTAGAAAACAATGGTACAGGGACTAGAAAGCCCACTCAGTGGTTAGGATCACTGGCTGCTTTGCAGAGGATCCAAGTTTGGTTCTCAGAACCCACATGGCAGCTAAAAGCTGTCATAACTCTACTTGTAGGGGTCCTATATGAACATCATATGACATGGGTCCACCTATATACATATAGGCAATATACTCATACACATAAAAGAAAATAAATAATAAATTTAAAAATTTTTTTGGTCTTTTTGGGACAGGGTCTCGCTGTAGCTCCAGCTGTCCTGGAACTCACTCTGTAGACCAGGCTGGTCTTGAACTCACAAAGATCCACCTGCCTCTGCCTCCCAAGTGATAGGACTAAAGGTGTGTACCACCATGCCTGGCATACATTAAACTTTTAAAAAACCAAAGGTACAGTATAAGCTGGACATGGTGGTACACACCCATAATCCCAGTATTTGGAAGCTGAGGCAGGAGGATTGGATTGCAACTTTAAAATCAGCCTGGGTTTCATAGCAAGTTTTAGGTCAGCATGGGTTACATAGTGAGACCTGGCCTCAAAAAAGTCCCTCTCAGGCTGGGCATAGTGATGCACTCTTTTAATCCCAATCTTGAGAGGCAGAGGCAGGTGGATCTCTGTGAGATCAAGTCCAGCCTGGTCTACATAGTGAATTCCAGGCCAGCTGGGGACCCTGTCTCAACAAGACCAAAAAAGAAAAAAGTCCCTCTCAAAGTATACCACACACCATTATGTACAGCACATAATGCCCAGTAGTGATCAGAAGCAACAGTGCTGTGTGCTTATGCACTGTAGTCTTTATTATTAAAAACATGTTTGTGGGATGCAATACACCGTGTGACTCCAGCACAGTCTGCCTCAGACCCTCCAATATGTATCACATCTCTTCATTGCATCGTGAGACTGCACTGTGGAACTGACCATGCAGGTTTGTGCAAGGCTACTCCAAGATGCTCCCACAAAGACGAAACTGACTGGTGACATCTCTCAGGATACGAATATGGAAAATGTCAAGCTGAACTGGGGATGTAGCTCAGAACAATCCTTTTCTGGTGCCGGCAGTTAAACCCAGGGCTTGGTGCAAGCTGAGGAAAATCACAACTTGTGACAAGCCCAACTTTGCAAGGAGACCAAGCAGCCTAAGTCCAAGGGGACACGGGCTTCTGAGAAGACAGTTCACTCTGACTGAGATACCTATTGCCAAGCACATGAGGAAGGGGCAGCCACCAGGACAGTCAGATAAAGGAATCAGGCAAAAGCTGAGGCCAGTGTGACCTTGTCAGTCTTCAAAGGCTGGAGGATCTAGATACAGAGGAAATTCACAATTAGTCACAGATCGTTTTCTTTTGCTGTCTATATTCGACTCCAATAGAAATGTAGGGGTCATACCAGGTGCCCTAAGCACATAGGCTAAGTCAGGGTTTAGCATCTGAACCACATACTTACCTGTACCACAACCTAACTCCACTTGAATATAGCAAATGCTTCAACTGAAAGACTACAACTGACTAGAAAAGTCAATGAATATATAAGTATCAAGAGATTTGAATACCTCACACTCTCAAAAATATAATACCAATTCTACAGGCATGAATCCTAATGAGACTCAGATAGAATCCAAGACATGGAGTTTTAAATAAAGACTATAAGAACATGTAATTAAATTAAAAAACATATAAATAAACTCCTAAATGATCAAAGAGAATACATACAAACAGATGAATAAAATGAAGTCAATATAGGATATGAAGTAGAAATTCAATAAAGGGATAGAAATACAGAAAAAGTTGGGGGTTTTTTGCCAATTTTTATTGAAGCTTTGTGCATTTCATACAAAATTTCCAATCAAGTCTAGACTCATTCTCCATTCCTTGCCCCCCCAAACTCACCAGAGCTCATGCATTCTACCGAACATAATTTTCATCTTTTTCTCAGTCTCTTTTAAAATTTTTGATGCAGAAGTTTACTGTTTTGAGCAGAAGTTCACCATTTCAGTCAGGTCTTTGACCCAGTCTTTGTTGTTGTTGTTGTTGTTGTTCCTTCAATTTGCATCATTCCAAAATATGCATATATGCATGCCACAAATACCTTTTACCATCTTCAGCTTATGATTTATTTTTTTTTTAATTAGGCTGAAATATGTCATGTTTGAAGGCTCCTCCTTGGCAAGTCCAAACAACTATCAGTTCTGCCCTTGTGTTCCACACTGGGGTTTTCCCTTCCCATGGTCACCAAATGAGGTCCTGTAAGCACCAGGTCCTATCTTGATCTTCCTGTACTGGTCTCCATGATACAGCTTGGGTAGTCCAACAATGGCAGTCTATACTCTGAAGAAATGGAAACTCCAGTAGTAGCTCAGTCCACAAGTTGGATGTCTCAGCAGTCCCCCATCTGGCATTGAAGGTTTGGATGATTCTTGGAGAGACATGAGTCGTCAGTGCATATTGGAAGGTTGAAAAGCTGTGTCTCAGGGCTGGAGAGATGGCCTAGCAGTTAAGAGTGCTGACCACTTTTGCAGAGGACTTGGATTCGATCCCTAGGACCCATATGGAAGCTGAGAACCATCTTTAACTCTAGTTACAGAGGAATCCGATGCCCTCTTCTGACCTCCGTGGCATTGCATGACACAGGTGCACAAACCTACATGAAGACAGTACATTCACACACATACAAAATAAATAAAAATAAAAATAAATAAAAAAGAAAAGCTGTGTCTTATGTCTTTGAAGGATTGCAAAAGCAGTGGCAGACACAGGGTAGCTGCACTTGCCAGGAAGACAGGCCAAACAACTGTGCTCGCTCTTTCTTTCTTTCTTTCTTTCTTTCTTTCTTTCTTTCTTTCTTTCTTTCTTTCTTTCTTTTCTTTTTTTTTTTTTTTCTTACTTTTAATCTTTTTACTAAGATCTCAAGTTTTATACCTGAAGTACAGTTTCTCAGGCCTTACTGATTATTTATTTCTGGTTGTACTTTCCTTTTGGATGTTTAAGGCCACACAGTTAACCCAGATTAACCAAGGTTTTTGTTTTCTCAAGGTCAGTTGGGGATCTGGTCCTCAGGTTTTTTTGGGGAGAGTGAGGGAGCCCCTGGCTCCTTTTGGCTTTTCAATCACCAGTTCCATCCACTAGAGGACAAAGTGAGGTCTTGCTAGACCAGGCTTCCTTTTTTTTAAAAAAAATTTATTTTTGTATTTGTATGAATGTAATGTCTGCATGTAGGTCTGTGCACCTGTGTAGCGCAATGCCAAGGAGGTCAGAAGAGGGAGTCAGATTTCCCTGGAACTGGAGTTTAAAGATGGTTCTCAGCCACCATGTGGGTGCTGGGAATCAAACCCGGGTCCTCTGCAAGAGCAATCGGAGCTCTTAACCTCTGAGCCATCTCTCCGGCCCTGAGATTTAATTTTTACCTGTCTAGAAATTCGAGTGGAGTAATCACCTACTACTATTGTATCAGGACCCATCTTGACCTTCTTTATCCCTAAGTGTTTTATGAAATTGAGACCCCCCCCCAACGTTTTGTGACAATGGTTATATTTTCTTAACAAATTATTATTCCCTTTATTAATGTGTTTAGGGGGTGTCAGTCCCACAATCAAACAGGCTGAAGAGGGTACAGGCGGGGTTACTCCAGTAACATCCTAGGGACCATGTCAGAGGGTGCAAATCTGTTTATTCTATCCAACAAGCAGCTTGGCAGCCTCTACATCATATGGACCCACTTCCCAGCGACCAATCATAGACCTTCATACCATCACGTGTCATCCCAGCCCGTGGGGCGTACCCAGAAGGGGGCATGCAAACAAGTCAGTTCATGGTGCCAAGCAAGGGACAGAGTATGCCTTGTACTATAGCATTGCCTAGCGCGCTAGGTAGATTGTGCTTGCGCATGCACAAGATATTCCTGACTCCAGGACTGCCGACCCACAATATGTACTGGCCTTCTTTACCTCTTTTGACAATTTTGGTTTGATATGTACTTTATCTGACATCAGGATAGCTATGCCAGCTTATGTTCTCATAATAGATTATTTTCCAGCTTTTTGACTTGCAGTCTATGAGTGTCTTTACCAGTAAGGCATGTTTCTTGGAGATTACAGACATTTGGATCTAGGTGGGGTTTTTTTGTGTGTTTTGTTTTGTTTTGTTTTTTTTTGTTTGTTTTTTAGGTCTTTTCAAGACAGGGTCTCCCTGTAGCTCCAGCTGTCCTGGAACTCACTCTGTAGACTAGGCTGGCCTTGAACTCACAAAGATCCGCCTGCCTCTGCCTTCCAAGTGCTAGGATTAAAGGCGTGCGCCATCACGCCCGGCCTTATTTATTTATTTTTATGTGTATGAATGTACTGTCTGCATGTAGGTTTGTGCACCCATGTCGTGCAATGATGCCTCGCAGGTCAGAAGAGGGGATTGGAATTCCCCTGGAACTGGAGTTAAAGACGGTTCTCAGCCGCCATGTGGGTGCTGGGGATCGAACCCGGGTCCTCTGCAAGAGCAGTCGGCGCTCTTAACCGCTAGGCCATCTCTCCAGCCCCACCTTTGAAGTTTTAAATACGTTATCACATGTTACCCTGGCTTTGAGGGTTGCTGATGAAAGATCAGACACTCTGATGTTTCTGCCTTGTAAGTAAGTTGCTGTTTTTCCCTTACATATTTTAATATTGTTTCTATGCTTTGTATTTTTGACATATTGACTATAATATATAACGAACAGGGACTTCTTTATTCTATTTGGGACGCTCAATCCCTCTTGTATCTAAATACCAGTTTTTCCCTATTTGGAGATTTTTCTGCTATAATTTAATTGAATAGATTGTCTATTTCTTTGGTTTTTAGCTCAACTCCTTCTACCCTGTGGATTCTTAAGTTTGGTCTCTTGATCATAGTCCAGAGTTTTTAGATATTGTTGAAAGAAACTTTTTGACAGACACATGACAGATACATGGAACAGTTAACACACAGACAGCTTGGACAGACATATGACTTATGCATGACTTAATCACATAAATATAGTGATCAGTTATATTTAGGTTTAGGCACAGTTAAACTACAAGGGGGGGGGCAGCTTTAACCACAGGAGCCTAGATCCCAGCAGCAAAAGCAGGCCAAAGCGTGTGTTGTGTGGGTGTGGCAGGTGCAGGGAAAGCAGATCTAATGTGTGCAGCACAGGCTCACCTCTGTCTCTAACAGGTATTGGGTTTACCTGCTGATTTAATGAAAATAAATTTATTGTTAGTGGAAAAATCAAAGTCCTTTCCTTAAAAGGAAGCAGCTGGATAAAATCCTGCTGCCTGGGGCTGGAGAGATGGCCTAGCGGTTAAGAGCGCCAACCGCTCTTACAGAGGACCCGGGTTCGATCCCCAGCACCCACATGGTGGCCGAAAACCATCTGAAACTCCAATTCCAGGAGAACTCCAGTTCCAGGGGAATCCGAGACCCTCTTCTGACCTCCGCGGCATTGCACGACACGGGTGCACAAACCTGCATGCAGACAGTACATTCATACACATACAGAAATAAATAAAATTAAAAAAAAAATTAAAAAAAATCCTGCTGCCTGAGGTCAGTTCCCAAAGCCAGCTGGGATGGGATGTGGTGGACACACCTTTTCATCTCAGATACAGAGGCTCATATCCAGAACAGATACAAAAAAGGATTTTTTAATAAAATGGGATTTATAAAGAAAACCAACAAAGTGGAGGGCCTGGTCAAACTGCCAAAATCTGAAATAATTCCTTAAAAATAGGTAGAAGTTGGGGCTGGAGAGATGGCTCAGCGGTTAAGAACCCCAACTGCTCTTGCAGAGGACCTGGGTTCAATTCCCAGCACCCACATGGCGGCTAAGAACCATCTTTAACTCCAGTTCCAGGGGAATCCGACGCCCTCTTCTGAGCTCATTGGCATTGCACGACACAGGTGCACCAAGCATGTAAGCATGTACATGCAAGCAGTACACTCATACACACAAATAAATAAAATAAAATAGGTAGAAGTCATGTAAACAAAATAAAAACAAAAACAAAATGGTGCTTGTTAAAGCCAGTAGTTAAGCCAGGTGTGGTGGTGCACGCCCTTAAATCCTAGCACTTGGGAGACAGAGGGAGGTGGATCTTTGTGAGTTCAAGGCCAGCCTGTGCAGCAGATTTCCCAGGAACATCAGGGCTAACACCGGGGAGGACCCTGTCTCGAAAAAAGGCCCCAAAAAAAAAAAAAAAAAAAAAAAAAAAAAGCCAGTAGCTTAAGCAGCAATCCTGAAAAACATTAACTATACCCATACAAAAGTTAAAATAGAAAAATGATTTTAATTAGAAACAGATGAAAACAGGGTGATAAAAGTCGTAAAATTCCAATAGTGGAGATATTTTTTTAATATTAGCAAAACCTTTAATATTAGGAAAATGTAATAAATACATACGCAAGCAGTGAACACATTATAATGGCAAATAAATTTTTAGACACAAAGTAAAACAATTCCAAGTGGTGGAAAGAAGGCATCTATGTAATTCACCTCCCCATATGATCAAACTGATCACAAAACAAGAGGCATTTGCCAGATTGAAGGTTGGGAGTGTTACTTCCCTAGATCTTTAGAGTCCACTACAGTAACTACTAGCAAAATGTAACTAAAATAAAATGAAACAAAATCCCAGCCAGGTATAGTAGCTCATACCTGTAATCCCAACATCTGGGAGGCCAGGATTATAAGGTAGGGGATTTGATCTAAATTTTGAGGCCAGTCCAAGTTACAGAATGAGACTGTTTCAGAAACACCCAAAATAAAAACTAAAGTTTCTTTCTTTTTTTTTTTTTTTTTTTGGTCTCTTTGAGACAAGCTCTCCCTATAGTTCCAGCTGGCCTTGAACTCAGAGATACACTTGCCTTTGCCCCCCAGTGCTAATCAGATTTCAAGTGCTCAACAGCCACATGGCTAATGGCTATAATTGCACAATACATTATAAACGTTCATCACTGTGAAAAGTTATGTTGGATATACTACACCAGAATAACCATTACTAGGGTTAAGGCAGCCGGGATTTAGGAGCAGGGACAGAGTTTCTTTACAAAAGATACACAAGTCTTAGTAAGAAAACTGATCCTTTTAAGTACAGTGGGTCTTCTATGTGTGTGGGTCCTGTATCCATGAATTCAACCAAACATGGATCAAAAATATTTGAGGGATTCTAAACTTGTATGGAATTATTTTTCTTGTCATTCCTCAAATACCATAGTACACCAACAATTTACATAGTGTTTACATTGTATTATATTTTTATGGTGTGAAGATGTGTATGGGTTATGCACAAATACTGTCATTTTATGTAAGGGACTTATGCATCTGTGTGATTTTGGTACCCATAGGTGGTAGTGGACCCAATCACCCATGTTTTACTGAGGAACAACTGTAATTTGTTTTTATTGAGTGCTGTAAATAGTAAACATTTCTCAAGAGCAAGGGATGCTCTGGCTGTGCTTTTTTAAAAAAAAAAAATTCTCTCACTAACCTCTCATTTTTCTGTGTTGAAAACACCTAAGACAGATTTTTTTAAGTACTTGTTTCCATGTTAAAAATTAGGGTTATACAAGATTACATTATCACATTCTGTTCTTGGCACCACTGACAAAAGATGAGAGAGAACAGTGTTTACAACCATTAGCAGAGTGTGAAGCAGGGGACTTTCCAAAGCTCTGGCAGATTCTATTTCCTGCCCAATTGGTGCTGCTACCCAGGCTTTGCTGCTGTGAAGGAGCCACTCTTCCCTCAGGGATGCCTTCCATCAAAGCAAACAACAGATTTCACTGGAACCAATTGCCTGGAGATCAGGGAAAGTAAAATGTACTGCTGATGAAGGCAGAGCCTCCCCTCCCATTAGCTCCTTCAGGCTTCAGAAGTAGGATGCTACAGGAAACACTTGTCTGGAAGTGAGAGAAACTTTCATTTTTAGAGCTCTTTTCTTTTCTTTTCTTTTCTTTTCTTTTCTTTTTTCTTTTCTTTCTTGCCTGGTTTTACAATGCTTTGTCCAGGCTGCCTGTGGACAGGCTCCTCTCGTCCACAGCCTCTCCAGTGCTGGAATTACAGGCAGGAGCCAGCATGCTTGGCATCACCACTTTTGATAGAGGCCAAGGAACCCTACTGTAAGTGGCGAAGATGGCTTTAGCTGCTGGGGTGGTGGCTTTTCTTTCCATGTGTTCTGTTACACATGACACTGTAGTCACAGAGCCTTCAAGGGCCTGTGGAAGAATCTCATGAATATCATCAGATCATCAGTCTGAATCCAGATCTTGGGGGTTGTCATAACCAAATTCCTCTGTACATCCAAAGAGTACTTGTTCCACATCAACTGCCTTTTTCTCCTCACTGAGGCTATTGTAGTCATCAGAACCTCTGGAATCTTCATCTCCAGGGCAAGGAAAGACAGCTTGTCCTGGCGTGGCAACAACTTTCAGACAGGAGCTCTGGGTAGCAGATATGAGGCAACAGGAAATGGATTTATCCAGGTCCAAAGCCAGATGTCTTAGAAAAGGAAAGGGGTGTCCCTGAATATCTGTGGGACCTGGGCCCCCCCAACCCCTAGGCAGAGGAACAATAACCCCTTTGCCCCATAGAGCCACCAAGATAAGAGGTTTCCAATGCCAAGAGAAAGGCTGAATCAGTACGAATTAAAAGTAAACAAAGGCAGGCTTCTATTCCGGGAACTATGCTCTCTTGGGGGAATCCATGGCCCTTTGGGGCAAAGTACCATGGGAAAGCACGCATCCTGGAGGGGCTCAGGACCTTTTATAAGGGAAGGGGAGGGGAGATGGCGATGTGTTCAAAACTGGGCAATTAGGCCAGGTCAGGGCCTTGAAGGTGGGTCTCAGATCAGGATGTCTCATGGGAATCTGGAACTAGATGTTGGCTACACCTAGCGATTTTCAAGGGCTTTCTTCCCATGCTTTTATAAGCATAGCGCCCGACTGGAAAAGGAGAAGGGGGACCTTCCGGTCTATGCTATCTTGGTTTTTCTTTCTTTCTTTCTTTCTTTTTTTTGAAGGGATTCACAATATAAGAGCACAGTTGTTTTCAGATCACATTAATGTTGCTCAGTTTGCCATACAATTAGGTAATTGGCACTAACACATGTTGGTTTTTTTGTCCTGAACCCCAACCTAACAATTGTGATCAGGGTCATTTAAAAATTGTATCAGTATTTGAATGTAGTATTTTCTCATCCTTGCTTGAGTGGCCAATATTCTTTCTTCTGCTTGGTTGAGCCAATTGGTGATGCTTTCCACTTAAAACTATATATATCACTGAGGGTTTTTTTTTTTTATCTTATTTGATTTTTGTTTTTTCAAAATCTCAATTTCCAGGCTAAAAGAGATGGCTCAATGGTTAAGAGCACTGGCTGCTCTTGCAGAGGACCTGAGTTTGATTCCCAGCATCCACATGGCAGCTAACAACTGCCTGTAACTCCAGTTCCATATATGTAAGCAATACACTCACATATAAAATAAAAACAAAAAATAAAATATTTTTAAAAACCAAAATCTCCATTTATTTCTTTCATTTTTCTTCTATGTCACTGACTTTTTCAATCATATTGTTGATTTTTTTCATCCATCTTACTGAATTTTCTTCTATTTTCCTGACTTTCCTCTCTAAGTCTTAGATTGAATTCATCTTCTGTTTACATCATCTTTCATATCATTGATCATTTGAATGATTTTGGTACCTTTGAGTTCAGTCGTTGAGGAGTTAGGATCTTTTGGAAGAGATCTGTGCACTTTGCTTTTTCAAGTTTCTTGTATTTCAATGTTGCAATCTGTGCATTTTATCTCGTCCAGATTTGAGAGGTGAGGGAATTTTAATGAGCAGCAGCCTATTCTTGAAGGCTCAACCCCTAGTACCACTTGGTGAGGAAGGGAAAAATAGCTTTTGGAAGCAGCTTCTGAGTTCTCCTTCCCTGCCACAGAACTATGTGAGGCTGTGTTCAGCTGGCTTTTCTGTACTATTCAGTATCTTTTCTTTCCTTCATGGATTGCCAAAGCTTTCCCTCTATTTCTTTTCTTGGGACAATGTCTATTTTTTAAATTCTATCTCTCTTTCTCACCAGCTCACATGGAGGTAGGTAGTCTGTAATCTGTCATCTTACCCAGAACTGTCTTTTATCCTTGATACCTTTTTTAAAATCAGTTTAAGCCGGGCGTGGTGGCGCACGCCTTTAATCCTAGCACTTGGGAGGCAGAGGCAGGCGGATCTTTGTGAGTTCAAGGCCAGCCTGGTCTACAGAGTGAGTTCCAGGACAGCTGGGACTACAGGGAAACCCTGTCTCAAAAAGACCAAAATAAAAAAAAAAAAAAAATAAATAAATAAATACATTAATTAATTAATTAAATAAAATAAATTAAAAAAAAACTTTTTTGGGGGGTACACAGATGTCAAGGAACTCATATGGAAGTCAGAAGACAATTTGCAGGAGTCAGTTCTCTCTTTCCCAGGCATCCCCACCCACTCAACCACCCTTTGATGCCTTTGCATTCAAACATCATCCTTCAGGCCTTTTGTTCTGCTTCCCTTGATTTCTTTACTAATTGATCTCCCAAGAGAACCTTAGTACAAAACAGTATTGGTTGAAATTTCTCAGAACATCAGAACTCCACTAATTCCACTTATATGCTAGAACTGAGCAAACATAGTCCTACAGTCAACTGTTGCCATAGAAATAAGGAAAAACACCTTCTAGGTCACAAAGTAGTACATGCACACAATAAGTATTGAAAATAAATGTCTGAGTAGTTACTGAACACACATAAAAAGTATTTAAGTTAAATGTGATATAGATTTATATTTAAAAGAATTTTATGGCCTTCTATCAACTGGCATCAACTACTTGCAGAAAAAAATCATGTATCTTAAAATTTGTTCTTGTTTCAAAAGCTCTACAGTTTCTATGAAGCTCAGAAAATACATGTTTGGGGAAATGTAAATTCAAGTAAAAGTCTTTATTTAAAATAAAAAGCAAGTATTTTTAGATTGGTTTTGTCAGCGTTACATGGTTTGAAAATTAAACGTGGGATAATCTATACTGAATCTTAGTCCTGATTTTATATTTCAGAAGCAGCCATCTTTGACTCATTCTATGTATTCTTTTAATTTTAAGCATTCCTTATATAATGAATAATATATTTAGGGGCTGGAGAAATGGCTCAGCAGTTAAGAGCACTTGCTGCTCTTGCAGAGGATCCAAATTCAGTTCACAGTACTCACATGACAGCTCACAACTGTCTGTAACTCTAATTCCAGGAAATCTGATGCCCTCTTCTGACCTCTGTGGGGAGCAGGCATGCTCATAGTGCGCTTACATGTAGGCAAACACTCAAATACATAAAATAAGAATACATCTCTTAAAATTATATGTTTAATATGTCCATTTTACCTTTTTAACATTAGCTGTTTTTTTTTAATGGACATTTTAAAAATATTTATTTATTATTTTTTATGTGTATGAGTGTACTGTCTGCATGTAGGTTGGTGCACCTGTGTCCAAAGAGGGCATTGGATTCCCCTGTAACTGGAGTTAAAGACGGTCCTTAGCTGCCATGTGGGTGCTGCAAATTGAACCCAGGTCCTCTGCAAGAGCAGTCGACACTCTTAACCGCTGAGCCATCTCTCCAGCCCCCAACATCAGCTGTTTTCTATGTGAGGTGAAAATTAGAATCATGTCCACCATTCTCTATTTCCAATCCAAGTGCCATTCTATTAATATTGTTGATACATGGATTTTTTGGTGCCTTTCCACTACTTTGACACTTGTTCACTTTTAACTTTAGGTAGACCCTCTAACACCCTCAAACCTCTTTGCAGCTAATATAAATTCTATGATCATGAGATTTCTTCGCTTTGGCTCTTATTTGATTCTTAAAAATGAAAATCAGTAAAATACTTTCCTTATTGTTGATGTGTGATTACGTTTCACAGAAGAGCCAAATGTTGATTATAGTTCCTTTATGAGATAAACTTTGTTTCATTGGAGAATTCTCAAGACCTTCCTTTTTCTTGCCTCATTAATATCACATTGTATGCTTCCAAAGAGCCTATCAATCAAGTATGGAGTCTGCTCTCTCTTCCTTGACCCCACTTTCAGAGCTTGCTGTGTAGTCTGGACTTCCATCTGGACCGGCATTGTCTGGCCCTGCTTCATAGCTCTTATTCCAGCTTTTTCCTTCATTTCTCTCCAAGATAACATAGGTTGTTATGGAAATTATGTGTTGCCTTTCCTTTGTTTGGTTGAAATGTGTTGTTGTTGCTGTTGAAATGTGTTGTTGTTGTTACTTTTTTCCCTGTTACATGCCTCAAATATAATCTAGGAAGAAGAGTTACATTTTGAACCTTACTATATGGGAGAAAATACTTTTCTTCTCTTCGCTAATTTATTATTTAGATTATTTCAAAAGAATAGATTAAAACACATTCTCAGAATGTTAAGGATAACATATCCTTTCTAAAACTAATGTGATTCCCATTTGATATTTTATTTAGAGCAGGATCGATTAGGTTCCCCCACCCTTAGAAATATTATTCCTGAGCCGGGTGTGGTGGCGCACACCTTTAATCCTAGCACTTGGGAGGCAGAGGCAGGTGGATCTTTGTGAGTTCAAGGCCAGCCTGGTCTACAGAGTGAGTTCCAGGATAGCTGGAGCTACAGGGAGACCCTGTCTCTAAAAGACAAAAAAAATATTATTCCTTTTAACACAAATATGAATCTGAAATATTAGCCACACACCAGGGCTGAAGGAGAGAAAAATATCCAAAAACCTAGAAGCAGAAAAAGGGCTGAGAGGAAGTTTTGTCAGGTGAGTACTTTAGAAGCCATAAAAATGAGCACTGATGGGGCTGGAGAGATGGCCTAGCGGTTAAGAGCGCCGACCGCTCTTACAGAGGACCCGGGTTCGATCCCCAGCACCCACATGGCAGCTGAGAACCGTCTGTAACTCCAATTCCAGGAGAACTCCAGTTCCAGTGGAATCCAAGACCCTCTTCTGACCTCCACGGCATTGCACGACACGGGTGCACAAACCTACATGCAGACAGTACATTCAGACACATACAAAAATAAATAAAATTAAATAAAAAAATGAGCACTGACTAATTAACCTCTTAACTCTCATTATGGAAGCTCCCTCATGCAACAGGGGCCCAGGAGCTCAAGATGTCATGAATGGCCAAACAGTGGAGTCTACAGAGCGTGGATCCATGGACAGGCTGCCTATATTGACCTTCACTCACCCAGGGTTCAGGGAATACTGTGGAACGGGGGGGGGGGGGGAAAGATTCTAAGAGCCAGGGAGGTGATGCAAAACCATATGGAAATTAATCCTACCAGATCCTGGATCCCTGCTCAAATGAACCTACAGCATAGGTACCAGCATGCACAAGACCCATGTGACCTCACCAAAAACAAACAAAAAAACCAGCCTGGAACTGCAGAAATGGGTAGGAGACCCAGTCTTAGCTGAAGAAATACTGGCAGCTGATTAGTGTTAGGTGAGGAAGGGAAGGACTCTTGATAGGCTGACTAGAGCTCAGCGGATGAACAGGCACTGAGGAATAGCTGGGGAGATTAATTTGACACAATAGGTCTTAACACAGATGACAGAATGTATAAATTTCAGGAAGGGACTGTGTGGGAGGGCGCCAATGGAGAAGGGCGGGAGCCAATGGAGAAGGGGGGAAGGCAAATGATTGAGATGTTATGTATGAAATACACAAAAATTCAATAAAAAAGGAGAAACAGCGCCGGGCGTGGTGGTGCACGCCTTTAATCCCAGCACTTGGGAGGCAGAGGCAGGTGGATCTTTGTGAGTTCAAGGCCAGCCTGGTCTACAGAGCGAATTCCAGGACAGCTGGGGCTACAGGGAGACCCTGTCTCGAAAAGACCAAAAAAATAAAAAATAAATAAAAAAAAGGAGAAACATGAGTACTGAACTGAGCAGCATTGAAATGAGACAAAAATAGCAGAAGCCCTCTTAGAGGTCATTGATTCAGGCTGGGGATGCAGCTTGAGTTAATAGCGTGCCTGCTGCACAGAGCTCCTGGGTTTGCTCCCCAGCACTGCTTAAACCAGGCACTCTGACACATGCCTGTAATCCCAACACTGGAGATGGAGGTGGAAAGATCCTCAATTTAAGGTCATCCTCAACTGTATGAGTTCAAAGCCAGCCTGGGCTACATGAGACCATGTCTTTGAAAAGGAGAACAAAAAAGAAAAAGAAAGAAAAAGAAATCTTGTGGTAGGTTAAGAAGTCATTGCTGGGTGTGGTGGCACACACCTTTAATCCCAGCACTCGGGAGGCAGAGGCAGGCAGATCTCTGAGTTCAAGGCCAGCCTGGTCTACAAAGTGAATTCCAAGACAACTGGGGCTACAGGGAGACCCTGTCTCAAAAAGAAAAAAAGAAGTCATTTCACAGACAAGGATATTGGGCCTCAAAAAAGTTGAATAATTTTTTAAAAATCCATTGATGTAACAATCTCACCCAGATGTCATGAGTATTGGAGACCACCCACTGACCTTTATCTCCTCCAAGGCTTGAGTTCTTTCAACTGACCCAAATCTTGTTATTTGGCCACTTTCTAGCTGTGACAATATCTTTACCACAGTGAAGCTCTCAAAGGCAGGGACTATATTTTCAAAACAAAGCCCTTTAAGAAAGAGCACACTGTCTATGGATGTTCAGCAAAAAATGGTTAAAGAAGACAGTGATACATGTTCAGGATGGTCCTGTGAAGCAATAACTGGGGAAGCCTCTCGATAAGGAATAAAGGCAGAACATATTTCTTCAACAGTTTGTTTTTTCATTGTAGATAAGTATTTCTTTTTATTTTATTTTTATGTGTATCTGTGTGTGCTTGCAGGAGAGTTTATATGCATCAGTATATGCAGGATCCCCAAGAAGCCAAAAGAGGGCATCAAACATCTAGAACTAGAGTTACAGTTGCCTGTCAGCTGCCATGCGGGTGCTGGTAACTAAACCGGGGACCTCTGCAAGAGCAAGAAGTGCTTTTAACTATGGATCCACTCTCCAGCCCTGAACACACTATAGACCAGCCCTGCCTCTGCCTGCCAAGTGCTGGGATTAAAGGCATGTACCACCATACCTGGCTGGTTTTTTTTTTTATTTTTCCTGTTAATACTTTGATAAGATATTTATTGTGGCTGACTCTCTTAAATGCCATATTTACCTTTCTCATCGTTAGAAGAGCCATGAGTTTGTTTAGGGAGCAGTGTATCCAACTAAACCATCCACCATCCTAGAAGTCCTTTGCAGCTAGTGTGATTCAGTTCCTGCCAATGACATACAAGGAAAGATTGCTGGTGGAATAGGAAGGCAGGGCCTTTGAGAAAGCTTCTAAATGGAGCAGACTCAACTACTATGCTACTTTGTGGGTTTGTCTCTGCTTCCTTCTTTCTATCTGATATGAATGTGATACTTAGGGTAAGAGTTGAACAGCTGTGTTTGACCATGAACATGCAAGGGACGCATGTAGTTAATGGAGCCAAAAGATGGAAAGACCCTGAAGTTTTTGTTTTTATTATTATTATTTTTATGTGTATGAGTGCACTGTCTGCATGTAGGTCTGTGCACCCGTGTCATGCAATGCTGTGGAGGTCAGAAGAGGGCGTCGGATTCCCCTGGAACTGGAGTTAAAGACAGTTCTTAGCTGCCATGTGGTACTGGGAATTGAACCCAGGTCCTCTTCAAGAGCAGTCAGTGCTCTTAACTGGTGAGCCATCTCTCCAGCCCCATTGTTTGTTGTTTTATTTCACTAAGTGCCCATTTTGGCCCTGGGCTGCTCCCTTTCTCTGGACTTGTAAGACAATATTTAAAAGTCATATTTGTATTGGTCCTGTGTTGCTTGTAGCCAAAATCAGTACTAATACATTTATTGAATGAATTTTAAATATTCCCCCTTAGCTTCATAAATGCAAATCTCATAAAAGGATAGTTTAAGATTCATCTTTTTTTTAATGGTTCACAATATAAGAGCACAGTTGTTTTCAGATCATATTGATGTTGCTCAGTTTGCCATACAATTAGGTAATTGGTGCTAGCATCCACAGGTGAGGGATACCATTTGCCGCTTGTTTTTCTGGGACTGTGTTACTTCACTCAGCATAATATCTTCTAGCTCCAGCCATTTACCTGCAAAGTTCCTGATGTCATGTTTCTTTACTGCTGCATAGAACTCCATTGTGTAGATGTACCACATTTTCTCTATCCACTCGTCAGTTGAGGGGCACTTGGGTTGGTTCCAGCTCCTTGCTATTGGGAAGAGAGCTGCAATAAACATGGCTGTGCATGTATCTCTGCAGTGGGGTGAGTCTTGTGGGTACATACCCAGGAGGGGTATGGCTGGGTCAGGTGGCAAGTTCATTCCAAGTCTTCCAAGGGTTCTCCACACTGCTTTTCATAGTGGCTGTACCAGTTTACATTCCCACCAGCAGTGGATGAGTGTTCCCTTTTCCCCACAACCTCTCCAGCACTTGGTATCATTTGTTTTCTTGATCCTAGCCAGTCTTATTGGAGTAAGATGATATCTTAAAGTGGTTTAAATTTGCATTTCCTTAATTATTAGCGATGTTGAACATTTCTTAAGATGTTTCTCAGCCATCCCTAATTCCTCACTTGTGAAGTCTCTGTTCAGCTCTTTGCTCCATCTATTGAGTGGGTCATTTGTTTTCTTTCTTCTTTGTTTTTTGAGTAGTTTATATATTCTGGAAATCAATGCTTTGTCAGATGTATCTGCAGTGAAGGTTTCCTCCCACTCTGTGGGATTTCTCTTCACTTCCTTGATTGTTTCTTTTGATGTACAGAAGCTTTTGAGTTTAATGAGGTCCCATTTGTCAATTGTTGACCTTAATTCTTGTGCAGCTGCTGTCTGATTTAGGAAGTCTTTTCCTACACCTATGTCTTGTAGTCTGCTGCCAACTTTTTCTTCTATCACCTTCAGAGTTTGGGGTTTCACGTTGAGGTCTTTAATCCATCTGGAGTTGACTTTTGTACAGGGCAAGAGGTAGGGGTTTAATTTCATTCTTCTTTAAGTGGTGATCCAGTTTTGCCAACACCACCTGCTGAAGATGCTGTCTTTCCTCCACTGTGTCTTCTTGGCAAGAATCATCTTTTAAAATACAGCTGGGTGTGGTGGTGCACAACTTTAATCCCAACACTTGGGAGGCAGAGGCAGGTGGATCTCTGTGTTCAAGGCCAGCTGCTCTACAGAGTGAATTCCAAGCCAGCTGGGACTAAAGGAAGACCCTGTCTCAAAAATACCAAAAAAAAAAAGGTACAATTTCATAAACCGGGCATGGTGGTCCACACCTGTAATCCCAGTACTCAGGAGGCAGAAGCAAGCAAATCTCTGTGATTTCAAGGGCAGCATGGTCTACATTAGCAAACTCCAAGTCAGCTGGAACTAAAAGGAAATACTGTCTCAAAGGACAAAAAAAAATTACAATTTTATTGTATATTATCTAATAGCAAGTCCCAGTAAAAAAAAGAAAAAAACACTTCAATCCAATCCAGTCCCTTACCAGAATCTATAATCTCGAATGACCTGCTCCTTTCTTTTCCAGGTTGTTTTTTGTCCAAACAATTGAGAGACCCTAAATACAATGACAGAGCATGTAAGGGGTATATAGTTCCCCTTGTTCAGAGTCTGTGCTTTCTCTACACTGAGCCGGCTCAGAAAGGCCTCAAGGATGGAGCAGCTGCCTTGGGCCTGAGAGGCTCTCAGAGTGTTTGGTTTCACTCAGCTGGAACACACTGAAGGGCACATGCGCAGTCAGCCACCACGTCCGTAGTCTGGAAGTGGTAAGGACATTAGCCCAGCAATTCTGAGGACTTCATAAGGAAAACACGTATCAGAAACAGCTTTTTATGTACCTGTGTTTCCCCCATGAAGAAGCACTGTGCCTTCTTCAGTTGGCAAGAAACTTAGAAGCAAATTCGTGACCCAAATTTACCAGACTGCCATCATTTCTATCTACTATTTATTTCTACACTAAATTCATTCTTAATTTAAAGAAATTATGTAACTTAAATTATATAAGTAAAATTATCTATTATAAATTTCTAATATAAAAATCTTATAATATAAAAAATTTCTAATATAAAAAGTTATATTAGAAATAAAATTATTTATATATATTAATTGTATTGTTTTCGCTTTCTATATTTCCCCTGGATCCAAGTCTTCAAAATTCCGGTCTTGAAGTGAGGATGTAGCTCAGCGGTAGAGCACTTTCCTAGCATGCTTGCCCTAGCACTACACACACACACACACACACACACACACACGTGTGCCATCTTCTGTTTCATTATATGAATGTGCTTTCAAATATCGGTACAATATAGTGGGGTCAAAATAATTAAATATAAGTAGTCAAAATAATTTCAGTGTGTGGCTTTCTGGTAATCTGTTAATTAATTACAGGGTAGGAAAGAATGAAACAATAAATGGTAGCTGGGCGAGGTGGCGCATGCCTTTAATCCCAGCACTCGGGAGGCAGAGGAAGGCAGATCTCTGTGAGTTCAATAGCTAGCTCCAGACCAGCTGGGACTAAAGGGAGACCCTGTCTCAAAAAAAGAAAGAAATAATGGTTACTGTATAGCTTTCAAATACTGAAACCATTAGTTAAGTTTCTGGCTGCATTTAGACTGCACACCAGTCTAGACTGCATTGAAAACCACCGTTGCTTGCAAATGCTGAATAACACAGAGGACGATAATGACTACTGTAAAAAGCCAACTGTGTCAGAGGCACTCTAGCTGCCCTTTGTGTGTTATCTACTCTGTGCCTCACAGCAACTCATCTCTAAAGATATGGGATGGTATTAGCTCTGTTTTACAGATCTATAAACTGGTTCCTAGAGGCCCTGTGGTCACCTGGAGAGACAGCCATGGGTTATGGTGAGGAAATGGGAGGTCAATTTCCCCTGTGTTGGGGAAACATCTGTGGAGGAGGTTCCACGAGATCACAATTTGGAAAGCATCTTTGATCTGCTCAGATGCTCCCTGGTACTCAGGGAGTTGAAAACCCTCACTGACTTCTGCACCTTGGCATGGAAGAGATCACTTTGACCTGGCTGAGTTCAAAGGGAAGCAGTAAAATGATCTCCAAGTACAACAGCACTTTCCTCTTACACCTGGGGAATGTTTGGCTTTGGAGCAGGGTTGGTGTCAGACCCACACTGGTGACCCAACTTAGAAACCCACTTTTGGGTTTGGTTTTGAGACAGGGTCTCCCTGTAGCTCCAGATGGCCTGGAACTCCCTATATAGACCAGGCTGGCCTTGAACACTTGAACTCATAGAGATCTGCCTGCCTCTGCCTCCCAAGTGCTGGAATTTAAGGCATGCACCACCAGGCAGGGCTTGGAAACCCACTCTTAATGCAGATGTGAATAAGAAAGATCCAGAGAAGTCTGCTCACCAACCCTCTATTCCCCAGCAAGTGACACTTTAAATGTAGGTAGGGTCTGTGGGGGAAAATTGTGTTGTCTATGATCTATGACAGATGACAGATGACCACTCGCTGCAGGTGGGTTGTCTGAGGCGGCTTTGAGGGCCTGCTCCTGGTCTCTCACAATGTCTAACCATGACCTTGGCCCTCACCTTGTTCTTTCCCCTCAAGGCATAAAGGACTTAATGTCTCCTTTTGTTATTCCAAGGCAGTTAAGCCTCTCTGCTTTTCCAATAGGTAGACATATTGATGGGAAAATTATGTGGTTCAACAGGAAAGGCAGTCGCCTCAATTCATTCATGGCCAAGTTCTTTGTTTCAAAATAAATATTGATGATGATCAATGCATGAAAAAATGGGCAACTATTTATCACAGAGCCAAGAAAATAATGGCAGGGAATCTGACTCCCTGAGTCTGATGTCTTCTCGTTATATAGTTCCGGATTCTGCATCAGGAGATGGAGCTCTGCCTTGTCAGGGAAGCGGTAATTAAGCACTCCTGTTCTGAGGAAAGATTCGGAAAATCTACTGAAGTGTGAGGCACACAAGGGACGCAAGAAGGATGAGCCCCACAGCAAACCTGCTACTAAGTCTGTGCCCTCAGTAATATCTTCCTCCTTCAAGGATCTTGGAAGGAGTGAGGTAGGAGAGGAGGGATTGGGGTAGGTCTTCTAGGCTTGACCTGAGAGCTTGTTTACCTCTTCAGGTGTATGCGGGATGCTATCCCGGTAAGGAGCCAGGGGCCAGGGGAAAAAAATGCCAGGCTCATGAAAACTCCATTTTAAACATATGTGCCAGGCGTTTGCTCAAGGATACCGCAAGAAAGAGTTCTACGGCCCACACCTGAGTGGACCTAGAAGAGCTTCCAGATTGCCACTTCTATTCCCGTTCACAGGTGCCCTAAGCCCAGGCCCTTTCTGTGAGCTCCACAGATGACCCATCTAGCTGTAGTTTACATGAGCAGGGAGCCTGTGTGGGAGGGGGAGGTGTTTACTCAGCACTGTGCCTGTCCCCAACTCAAATCACCTTTCAGTTCCTAAGACCAGCACTGGAGAACAACTGGGTGGAGGGGAAGGCGTGGGGTAGGGAGGGAGAAGCTATCTGAGGTTGCTGTGGGAACTCCTGCTGTGAGCAGGCACAGACAAAACAGATATTTATGGGGATTTTTACCATCAGGGAAAGCAGAGGAAAGAAAGGATGTCAGAGAGAAAAGTCAAATAAACAAATGCCATCCTGTTTTGAGGAGGTAGGTTTTTTGTTCGTTTGTCGTTTGTTTTGTTTTGTTTTGTACTGAGCCATCTGGGGAGTTCTAGAGTAGGAGTTGCTGATTAGAGCTGTCCAGTGCTAGGCCTGAATAATTTTTTTTTTTACCCTGATTGGGTGCCTGGCTACAGGGGGTTCCAGAACCAACCTTCGGGACTGTCACTGGGTGTGGGGAGTGTCTGCTAACCCCCTTCCGGCCACTGGGCAGCCAAAGCTTCCTTGCCCAAAGATCTGGGAAGGCAGCACTGCGTCCACAGCAGAGGCAGAGAAAGGGGAATCTAAGCCAAACCCATACTCAAGGGGCTGCCACTGCTATTTCCAGTGAACTATTTTGGGATGCACCATTGTACAAATATCTTCCATCAAATGTAATCATCCCTCTGTATCCAACAGAGGGACCCCTGTGGATACCCAGGTCTGTAGATGCTCAAGTTGCTTATGTCAGATGGCATAAAGTTTGCATATAGCCTAACTACATCCTCTTGTATACTTTCATCTCCAGATTGCTTATAATACCAATGTAAATGCTGTGTGGAGGGCTACTATATTGTATTGTCTAGGAAATAAAAGTCTGTACATGTTCGGTACAGATGCAACTTTAAATGTATTTTTGTTCTGAGGTTGGTTGATTCTGCAGATGTGGAAGCCCACAGAAATGATAGGCTGATTATGCAGACATATCTGAGATGGCCTGCATCCCAGCTAGCTGTTATTACAAACTGACTTATAGCCCACATAGAAGTTTTTAAAATTTACCCCCATGGGAGTAATTGCTATGGGATCCAAACTTGAAATGCTTATAAATCCCATTACTTTTCTTTTCTTTTTTTTTTAATTTTTTTTTATTAATTTTTATTTATTTCTGTATGTGTATGAATGTACTGTCTGCATGCAAGTCTGTGCACCCATGTCGTGCAATGCCACGGAGTTCAGAAGAGGGTCTCGGATTCCCCTGGAACTGGAGTTCTCCTGGAATTGGAGCTTCAGACGGTTCTCAGCCGCCATGTGGGTGCTGGGGATCGAACCCGGGTCCTCTGTCGGCGCTCTTAACCGCTAGGCCATCTCTCCAGCCCCAATAAATCCCATTACTTTTCTAATGATGCTTAAGGCTTGAAGATTTCTTTCATGTGTGTGTGTGTGTGTGTGTGTGTGTGTTATGCCCAGATCACTGGGACCCCCAAAAGACCACCAGGACACGTGGCTCCGATGTAAATGTAAAGAGTCTTTTTTTTTTTTTTTTTT
>VZQC01014177.1:181322-244105 GCA_009823505.1 Rhizomys pruinosus | reverse complement strand
GGGGGGGGGGTCTTTTAAAGGAAAAACTGCAAACAGGGAATTTTCCAGTTTTGGCATTTTTTTTGATTCATAGGGACTGAGGAAGCATGGTATTTAGACTGATAGGTTGGGGCCACCTGGAAGCTTTGGTGGCACCATGGGGGGGGGGCGGAGATTTTATTCACTGAGTACATCCTGGTGGAAGAGCAAACATGTTTAACTGTCGGTCTTTCCCTGTTAATTATTTTCAACAAACAACCCTTGGTCCTTCCCTGTTAGCTATTGAGATATTCTGTGGTTTCTCCTGGAATCTGAGGATGGTGTATTTCCACAAAATAGAAAAATGGAGTCTATCTTGTTCCCTTATAACTGGTCCCTCTTCACGTGTGTGTGTGTGTGTGTGTGTGTGTGTGTGTGTGTGAAAAATGATGGAAGCCAGGCATGGTGACACATGCTTTCAATCCAAGCACTTGGCAGAAAGATTCATCAGAATAATTTTCTTTGTTTTTGGTCTTTTTGAGACAGGGTCTCCCTGTAGCCCCAGCTGTCCTGAACTTGCTTTGCAGACCAGGCTGGCCTTGAACTCACAGAGATCCACCTGCCTCTTCCTCCCAAGTGCTGGGATTAAAGGCTTGTGCACAGAATAATTCTCAGCTACACAGAGCTTGACACTAGCCTTGACCAGAAAAAAAAAATTATTAAAATTTTTAAAAAGTAGCATTGTCTTGTGACACAGTAATAATAATGGTGTAGTGGACTATTTTTCTCATCAGTGTAACAAATAGCTGATAGAAACAATGGCACAACACGGGTGCACAGACCTGCATGCAGACACTACATTCATACACATAGAGAAAAATAAATAAAAAAATTTTTTTAATTGTTATTTTATGTACATGAGTGTTTTGCCTGCATGTAAGTGTGCCAATGTTGTACAATGTCCATGGAGGACAGAAGATTGTGTCAGATCCCCTGGAACTGAAGTTATAGATGGTTGTTAGCCACCATGTGGGTGCTGGGAACCGAAGCTGGTGTGTGCTCCTAACCACTGAGCTATTTCTCCAGCCCAAGAAAGATTTCTTCACACTGGTGCTAAGCAAAGATTTTTTTTTTATATGATCCCAAAAGTACAGGCAAAAGTGCCCAAATGGGATTTCATCCAACTGAAAATTTATTTACAGCAAAAGAAAACAATCAGCAAACTGAGAACACAACCTATGAATGGGAGGAGGTATTGTGAAGCATATAGCTAATGATAGGGTTAGTATCTGAACTACATGAGGGATCCAAGCAAAAAAACACAACTGTGCTGGTTAATTTTTGCTAACTTGACACAAATTACAGGCACCTGGGAAGAAGGAGCCTCAACTGAGGGATTTCCTCATCAGACTGGCCTGTGGGCATGTCTGTGAGGCAAATTGGTAATTAATATAGGAAGTCACTATGTAGACCAAGCTGTCCTTGAACTCCCAGAAGTCAACCTGCCTCTACCTTCCAGTGCTGGGATTAAAGTCATGTGCCCCCACCTCATCTGCCTGGAAATACTGTGCAGCAGTGGCAGCCATATGTCTGTAGATCCCAAATCTAATTGGCTATTAGCTCTCTCTTTGGAGGAATAACTCACGGCTGATGCCACAAGCTTACATCCTCTAGTGGTTAGGAGATTTTATAAGCCACAGTAAGACCTTGTCATCTTTTACAGAAAAAAACGTAATTCATGGATTAGCATACCATCCAAACATCTGTGTCTATACCAAAGTAACCTACCATAATAATTGGTACTGTTTAAATACCTATATATCTAATTGCTTGTGCTTCATTAGTAGGATTGAAAGGTTATTCCTGGGGCTGGAGAGATGGCATAGAGGTTAAAAGCACCAACCGCTCTTGCAGAGGATCTGGGTTCGATCCCCATCACCCACATGGTGGCTGAGAACCGTCTTTGACTCCAGTTTAAGGGGAATCTGACCTCCGAGGCATTGCACAACACGGGTGCACCAACCTACATGCAGACAGTACATTCATACACATAAAAATAAATAAATAAATAAATAAAATGTTAAAAAAAAAAGAAAGAAAGGTTATTCCTGGACAAACTGTCAGCCCATGAAAGGAAACATCCAGAACTGATAAGAGTTCAAAACGACAGCTCCAGAGAAAGTAGACTGTTCTGCTTCTCATCCACCTGTGCCCCTTTTCTAAGCCTAGGGAACACTCTTCAGAAGAGGGGGCATGGTAGAATGTAAGGGCTGAGACTGGGGTGAACGGTAAAACTATAGCAATATAGTCCAGACACTTATTTATCAACTTGATTGTACATACAAGCCCCTCCAGATGGATGGTGGGAGCCTTGGGCTGTGTGGGTTTGGGCACAACTGCTTGCAAATTGGTTTTACATGAAGGAAGCTTGTACTCATAAAAAAAAAATAGGAGTTAGATACTGAAAAGTCTTTAAAGCAGGCTTTCATGCCAGGCCTGAAGAAGGCCAAGAGCTTGGAGGAAGATAGTCTTTAAAATCCACTCTGTAAGGTTTGCAGTTTAAAATGGTATACTTAAAAATAACATATATTTATATAGAGAGGTATTTCAGTAGAGATTTATACAGAAATACAAAATAAACCATATAAGTTAATGGGCTTGATTTCTCTGAAGTCATAGTCTAGTCATATAGCTTTAAAGAGCAAAGTGTATATTGGGTAAAATTTATTTGGCAGGTACTCAACTCTGCCCAAGCTTTGTCCATATATAATAGGATATTTTAAGGCTTAGTGAAATGTTCAGATTAGTTAAATTTGGTAGTAGGTTTTGGTGAAAATGGTAATACATTTGAACTAATTGGGAATATAAAATATTAATTGTTTTATTTATAATTTGTATTGAATTTCCAACAATAACTTTGGGGTTAAGGTATACAAATGGTCTCTATATTTTTCTGGGTACAATATCACCTTGTAACACTTTCTTTTACTTGTAGGATAATTTAAAGGAATTAAGTTTAAGTTTACTTCCCAAATAAGTAGCATACAGTCAATGAGAAAGAGTTTGGGTAAATTTAATGAAAACTTATGCCTTGGTTCCTGTTTATGGGTATGTGTAATACAACTTAGGCATCTATAAATCAAAACATAAAAATTTTAAAAACAAAAATAGGGAGCTGGGAGGTGGGGTAGTATCCCTTCTGGGATACAAATGGAAAACTCTGTGTTCCAAACCTATTGATAAATTTTCAATTTTGAGATCTTGAAACTAACAATGGGAGGAGATTTTATGTTCCCACAGGTAAAAATACCAATCTAAATGCCTGAAGACATACAACTTTTGGCTGTGCAGGATGGACTGGGAAATGCCAGCAGAGAGGCTGACCCATCTGAACATTAAAGAAAGAGGAACCTCAGACTGCCTGAGTCACAGACACTGAGCATCTCTCTGTATACTATTGGGGTTAACTGTTTATAATGGGCCCTAACAAAGCTTACCTTCCAGATGCTGAGAAACCTTCCTACCTTTCCTCTTTATAGGGAAAAGAAAAACATGATGATAATGAAGTCATTCCCTAACTGTAAACTACAGCCAACTATTATAGTGGTAATTTCTTTTTTTTTAATATTTTTTTTATCTTTTTTTTGTTGATGCTTTGTGTATTTCATACATCATTTTCCAATTCAGTTCAGGCATATTTCCCTTTCCCTTCCCCCTCACCCCACCCCACCCCATCCCAGATCATGCATTCTGCCATAACTGCCTGCATCTTTTTCTCTCAGTTTTTTTTTTCCATTTTTTTTAGCAATAAGTGATATTTTATGAGTATAGCATCCTTCATGTAAAACCAATTTTGCAGGCTGTTGTGCCCAAACCCCCACAGCCCCACCATCCAGCGGGGGTGGGGGGCTTGTAATGTTCAATCAAGTTGACAAATGAGTGTCCAGACTATATTGCTGTGGTTTCACCATTCACCCAATTGCAGCCCTTACATTCTACCAACAAGCCCCTCTTCCGCAGATTGTTCCCTAGGCTTAGAAAAAGGGCACAGGAGGATGAGAAGCAAAAAACAGTCTACTTTCTCTGGAGCTGTTGTCTTGGACTCTGGTCAATATAGTGGTAATTTCTTATAAAACAGACAGACATAGAACTGTGAAAGGATAATTCTTTATTTAGAGCCTTTATAAGCTGTGTAATTAAGCAAAAATATATTAATACAGGAAAGCTCTGATATCAGCAATGAATTATATCTGCCTAGGAGATTTGGCTAGGGGATCCAAGACCGCAAAATTATAAGGCCTTTTGCCTATAAGTGGGATATATGCAAGGAGAAAGGCAGTAAAGTCCCTTTGTTTGAAGACCTGGTCGTAGATGAAAAAAATGCTTGAGACATCACTTGCTAATGTATATTGGCCTCTGAAATGCCAAAGAGTGTTACCAAAGGCCACTAAAGCAATACAAGCAAAATATTGGTCCCTTGAGACAAGCAAGTTTCCTCCATCAGTATCAGCTAAACCTCAACTGCCTGGAGATACTGTGCAACAGGCAGCCATGTGTCATATATATATCCCAAATCTAATTGGCTATTAATCTCTCCTTGGAAGAATAATTTGCAGCGGATGCACAAGCTTATGTCCTCTAGTGGTTTTAGGAGATGTTATAAGCCACAATAAGAATTGTCACCCTTTATAGAAAACCACAGTTGTGATTATCATACCATCCAACATCTGTGTCTATGCCACAGCTTAGCTTGCCATAATAATTAGTACTACTTAATGCCTGTACATTCAATTGCTTGTGCTTTGTTAGTAGATTAAAAAGGCATCCCGGCCGGGCATGGTGGTACACGCCTTTAATCCCAGCACTCAGGAGGCAGAAATAGGTGGATCTCTGTGGGTTCAAGGCCGCCTGGTTCTACAGAGTGAGCTCCAGGACACCTGGTACTAAAAGGAGACCCTGTCTCAAAAATACCAAAAAAAAAAAAAAAAAAAAAAAAAAAGGGCATCCCTGTATAAGCTGTCAACCCATGAAGGGGAACAACCTGAACAAACTAGAATCCAAAATGACATCTCCAGAGAAAATAGACTGATTTCTTCTCACCCACTTGTTCCCCTTCCCGAAAGCCTAGGGAACAACTTGCAGAAGAGGAGGCGTGGTAGAATGTAAGGGCTACGGAGAGATTGGGGTGAATCGTGAGACTACAGCAATATAGACTGGACTCCTATTTGATCAACATGCTTGTGCATACAAGCTTCTCCAACTGGACTATGGGAACCTTGATCTGTTCAAAATTTGGACATAGATACTTGTAAATTGGTTTTACATGAATGTTACTTACATTCATTCCTTATGCTTAATAATTTGGCTCACTTTAAAAAAATGCACCAATTACCTAATTGTATGGCAAACTGAGCAATGTCAATGTTATCTGAAAACAACTGTGCTATTATATTGTAGAATCCCTTAAAAAATAAACAAATAAAGGAGAAAAAAATAAAGTTATGTGCCTCCACACCTGGCCGATTAATTTTATGTTATGTATATGAGAATTTTACCTGTGTGTATGTAAATGCACAATGTGCATGCAATGCCCACAGAGGCCAGAAAAGGCCATCAGATCCCCTGGAACTGGAGTTACTGATGTAGTTAGGCACCATGTGAGGGCTGGGAATCAAACACTTGTTTATAAAGAAGCTATATATCCAAGAATTTCACTTCTGGATATATAGTTCCAACAGAAATTAAATCCCTATGTCAAAGAGATACATGTATAATATGCACAATGAAATACTATTCAGCCTTAAGTAGAAATAAATCCTGTCATTTATAGCAGGAGCACATTAAGCTAGGTGAATATAAGTCAAGCCCTGAGAGACTAAGATTGCATGATGTCATTTACACACTGTGTACAGAAGCTGAAAAGCTAAACTTATAGACCTACAGAGCGGAAAGTGGTTACCAGGAGATCAGAGCTGTGATGTCACTGATGTTCAAATAATGCAAGATTTCAGTTACACAGGAGCAATAGCTTCTGGAGACAGATTACATAATGTATTGACTTCAGTTATAGCAATGCACTGTATACCTGAACATTGCTATGTTTAAATGCTGTCACCACAACAAAAGAATATTGATTTCTACTGTACTGCATGTGTGTATATACATATATATGCACATATACATACACACACATATGTTGTACACAATAAATACAGGACCTGACACTCCTGTGGGGCACACCATCTTGTCCCTCAAGAAGACTTCAGAATTCACTGGCCACAACAACCTGTAGGAATCCAGGCCATTCCAAAATCAGCCCTTTCCTTTTCAAAAGCTTTTTTTATTTGCTGGGGGATCAGGGAGGACATACATGCATTGTGGGACTTAAGGGAGTTGGTTTCAGGGGTAAAAGTCAGGTGGTCAGCCAACTCCCTGGTCTTCAACTCCCTTTCCTAACTCTGATCAAAGTACCACCTCAATGTTTTTCCTCCAGCCCTCAGCCCCTCCTTGTTCAGTGCAAGGCAAAGGTCTGGGCCAGTTCTCTATGTTCCACAACCACAGACAATAATTCAGTGGTCACCATGGGAGTCCATAGACACCACCCCTTACTACTGCCCCGTAAATTTGGGTTAAAAAAAAAAACAAAACAGCTTCATGTACATCCACCCCAAAAGAGGGAGGGTAGGAGCTCAAAGCTATTCAGTTGCACTGTCCAAAGAATTTCGATAATTTCCTCACAAATATCCTACTGTACTTTAAGCCTATTTTCTAAGTGGATGAAGGGTTAAGAATCATTGTATATATACATAATTAAAAATAGAAAAGAATGAGCATAGCAATATTAATCATAATAGTAAGAAACTAGAAGCAGACCAAACACTTTTCATTAGTATTACAGTCACGTATAATTTTAAAATGAGATGTGGGTCTGGACAGATGGCTCAGAGTTAAGAGCATTAGCTGCTCTTGCAGAGGACCCGAATTCTGTTCCCAGGACCCACATGGCAGCTAAAAACCATCTGTTGCCAGGCATGGTGGCGCATGCCTTTAATTTTTTTATTTATTATTTTTTTGTGTATGAGTGTACTGTCTTCATGTAGGTTTGTGCATCCACGTCATGCAATGCCGCGGAGGTCAGAAGAGGGCATCGGATTCCCCTGGAACTGGAGCTAAAGACGGTTCTTAGTGGTGGCGCACGCCTTTAGTCCTAGCACTTGGGAGGCAGAGGCAGGCTGATCTCTGTGAGTTCAAGGCCCAACTGAAGCTATAGGGAGACTCTGTCTCAAAAACACCAAATAAATAAATAAATAAATAAATAAATAAATAAATAAATACCATCTGTAACTCCAGTTCCAGTGGATCCAGCACCCTCTTCTGGCCTCTGCAGGCATTGCAAGCATGGGTACACTAATATACATGCAGGCAAAGCACTCATACACATAAAATTTAAAAAGAAATTTTGCCGGTTGTGGTAGCGCACGCATTTAATCCCAGCACTCAGGAGGCAGAGGCAGGTATATCTCTGTGAGTTCAAGGCCAGCCTAGTCTACAAAGAGAGTTCCAGGCCAGCTGGGGTTACAGGGGGACCCTGACTCAAAAAAATTAATTAATTAAAAGACATTTTTAAAAAAGAACTAGCAGTGAAAAATAAGCCACTGATATGCCTAAATCATGGATGAATGGCACATACATAATAGCAAGCAAATTGAAAAATATAGATTGTTTTAATCTGTTTCTATAATACTTAAACACACATGAACACTTGAAAAACTATTTTGACAAAGGTGAGAAAAACCACTATTTGGGGAGAACAGTATTGTCAGGGTATGAGTAATAGAAAGCTTCTGAGAAACGAGTGACACTCCATAGCTTGATTTGGATTGCACTTAGCACTTACATGGTTAGAGACATGTTAAATGTCTTTGAGCTATTTGCGTATAACTAACTATGCACATTACACCTAGATTGAAAGAAAAGAGAATGAAAATATTCAATGTTATATTTATTTGTGTGTGTGCGTATGTATGTATGTATGTATTTATTTATCCATGTATGTATATGTGTGTGGTGTTATGTGCAACAGCTCATGGGGGCCAGAGGTCAGCCTTGGTTGCTGGTCAGGATGTCCACCTCATTTTCTGAGACAGGATCTCTCACTTGAACCTGGGGCTAGGTTGGCTGGACAGATAAACATGTTAAAGTCATAAATTAATCCCTGAAATCATTTTAAAAGAGAGAATAAAAAAAGCCACTATTAAGACTGATTTGAAATGGGAAAAATTACCATTTATTTTGTCCTATTTTATGAAATGTCTGTTTTTATATAACAGTGGCTTTTTGTGGCATGTGAATATTTCTTTAATTTTGTAAAATAACCTCTAAGCAATTTATAAGTATTTTCTATCATATGTGTTTAGAGTGTAATTTTTGTCATTTTCATAATATTTAATAGTTCATTGAATGTTTTCTATCTATGTAGGCAGTTATGTTTGCTTGTTTGGCTTTTTTGTATTGTATGGCTCTCTGAGATATAATTTTTAAATATTGGGAAAAGACTCTTTTTTAAAAAAAAATGAACGGAACAAAAATTATTGAAGAAATATTGTCTTTAAACTTAAAAATGGTCTAGGCCAATTTTAAAGAAAATACAGAGCTTTCAGAAAAATGGAAGCAGCAATTCCTGTGTTTTATGGTGCAAAGATGTTGCCTTATTTAGAAGTAATGGTAAATTAGTTCTTATCTCTAGGGCCTAAAGGTATGACTGTATTAAGGGTGGCTACATCAACTTAATTCAGCAGCAGTACTAACATTTATTATAAAGTTGAAAGAATTCTGTTTTACTTTTTAAAAAAACTTCATAATTAAAACATTTTTTCATTACATAAATATTTAGGAAATTAAGTTTAAAAACAATGTCACTTTTATGGGATCTGGAAAAGCAAATCGTTTTCAAATTTGTAACATTATCACTCTTACATTGTATACCCAGGGCATTTTAATGGTTGCTTTCCACATAAAATTCATTTTAAAATATTTACTTTTTATCTTCTTCCATAAAGGTTTTAATGTACTTACAAGAGAACTAGTGACTTAAGGAACTATATCATTCTTGTTCATTTACCTACTTTGTTAGCACTCCACTGTACCATTTTAAAATGGTAATCATTTTTATGCAATTTGACTTTTGGTCACACACCATGGATGAAGATTGGCTGGGCCTAGTGGTGCAAGCCTGTGAGTCAGGAAAGTTCTAAGCCTGCCTGGGCTACAGGGAGAGTTCAATGTCAGCCTGGGCAACTTAGCCAGACCCTGTGTCAAAATAAGGGTTGGGGATATAATTCAATTAGTAGAGCAATGGCTTAACATGTATAAGGCCCTCAGTGCAATCACCAGTTAACACACACACACAGACACACAGACACACAGACACACAGACACACACACACACACACACACACACATACACACACACAAACACACACCCTACACAGGATTACATGGAAAATCTTCTGGGTGATTGTTTCCAGTGCATTCCAATTACCCTGAGTCACCTAAGTGCCCCTTAAATGAGCACAATCTTGGCTGCACTTCTTCAGTAATGCTACTAAGGGAGTCTTTTTTCTGGAAAGTTCTAACCAGGTGCAATCTAAGGTGAGTCAGCAGCCATTCATGTAGGATAAATGTGACAGGGAGTTTAAGACTTTTTGTCTAGGGGGCCAACTGGGAAGAGCACATTCCACCTGGCTTCACTTGTATTCATTTTTTTTTTTTTTCACATAAGCACAGCATTGAACAAAGCACTGTTGCCATTTGAAGCCCCTGCTGGACCGTCTCGGGGGCTGCCAGCAACTACAAATTCTGGATGGTGGATCTCTTTATCGCCTTTAATTTTGGGTTATTTAAGTATGTCAACTACTACAGTGACAGTTGGATTTTCTTACTCACAGATTTGCCATTGATGGATTAGTATGAAGTAAATATCTTTTAGAAATGCAATGAAAAATCAAAAATGTAAGATGGAAAAAATTACACAAGAGAAGTGAAAACATAGAAATGCAAGATTGTAGAGGCAAATGATATTTTATGTCTGTTTTTTTCTAAAAACCATCAGAACTGGGTGTGGTGGTGCACTCGGGAGGCAGAGTCAGGTGAATCTCTGTGAGTTCAAGGCCAGCCTGGTCTACATAGCAGGACAACTGGGGCTACAGGGAGACCCTGTCTCAAAGGAAAAAAGGCATTGTTACTGATCAAAACCAAACTAGAGCATTGACCTGAAGATTTTGCCTCTTCTGAATAAAAACATAACAGTGCATTTTGTTTTTCGATAGAAATCCAGAGAAGACTGTTATAAAAACTGAAAATAGTAAGCAGCCTGAAGGGCTCAGATGTGTGTGTAAGCCTCTCTGTTCCAGGAGCCCGGCTCGGATTTCAGCTGCAGAACACGCAGCGTCCTTGGCCAGTGGCCACTCTTTTGCCTCACACAGAGACAAGCTTGGATCAAGGCTTGGCCTAACAAACATTTTGTTAACTTATAATTTATTTAGAGACATTAACTGAGCCAGAATGATTAAACCTTTTACAATTAACAGAGTTTTAAGATGAGTAACTCAATACCTCTGCGATTTTCCCATATCCACTTCTGTGTGATGGAGTTAAATTTCTACCCTCTGTGCTAGTGTGTTGATAAACTTAGATAAATTTAGGTAAAAATTACTCAGGAACCAATACACATGTTCTTTTAATGTGGTGACTTTAAACTATAAGCCTTATCCTAGATTATAAATAGTCTTTAATCCATAATAGGGCACTGAAAATCATGTGGTATTTATTATATCATGAAATGCTTTTATTTATGTACTTATTCTTGTTTCAGTAAAAATTGTGTTTAGAATTCTTTTTTTTTTTTTTTGGTCTTTTCGAGACAGGGTCTCCCCCTGTAGCCCATGTGTTTCAAGCAGTTTGCTTTCATTATGGCTTTTCAACTAATTAAACAGTTCAATTTGTTATTTTTTGATTAGAGCTGGATATGGTAGTCTGTGTCTGAAATCCCAGCACTTTCTGAGAGTGAGGCATGAGTATTCAGAATTTGAGGCCAGTCTGGTCTATGTAGAGAAATGCTGTCTCAACCCACAACCAAAATATCCAAAATTTTACATATGTGTGTATGCATGTGTGTGCATGTGTGTGTGTGTGTGTGTGTGTGTGTGTGTGTGTGTGTGTGTCTTTTGCCTGGAGGTAAGTGTAACATATTTGTGCATGCCTACAGAGGCCAGAAGAGGGAGTTGGATCCCCTGGAACTAGAGTTACTGACTGTTGTTAGCCACTATGTAAAGCCTGGGAAGCAAATCTATGTCCTCTGGAAGAACAGCCAGTGCTATAGTTCATACCTTTAATCCCACCACTCAGGAAACAGAAGAAGTAAGTGGATCTCTGTGAGATTGAGGTCAGCTTTGTCCATATGATGAGTTCCAGGCCTGCTGGGACCAAAAATATATTAATAACCCGATATCATCTGGCATTTAAATCAGTGATTTACATATGTCCCGGGAGAGAAGTCAGAGTCACTCACTGAGCTCTACCCGCACCCCACCCCTACCTCCACTATGGGGCTGGGGGTATGGCTCAGTGACAGAGGCCTGTTTAGCCTGCTTCCAATGCCAAGTACCTCCAAAAAAGAAGGGAGGGAGGAGGGAGAGAGAAAGAGAGAGAGAGAGAGAGAGAGAGAGAGAGAGAGAGAGAGACTAGACATAGATATCAGTTACCCATTTAGCCTCTATACCATGTTACAAATTGCTTTCTTGGCCTCTTTCAACATTATTTTTCCTTTACTACTTTTCTTCTTTTATTAATTTGACTTGAAACCACTGTCCTGCTGACCTATCAAACGCGGATTGCCTGTCCTATTCCCTCTTTCCTTGTATCCTATTTTGGATCTCCCAGCTTGAAGTCACTTAAAAATGTAATTAAAAGGCTTTTTTTAAAAGTCTGTCATCTGGATTATTTATGAAGATGTTAAACAAAACTGAGTTTGACCTTAAACCCTATGGGGTCTACTAATCTAAACCAAGATCATCTGCCCCCTGCCCATGCTGCCTCATGGTAGACTGCCTACTGTTTACAGTTCTATCCAAGATCCATTTCATGGTATCAGTGACCAAAGAGATTCATTTCCATTTCTCTAATGCATATGCTACCAACCACTTAGCGAACAGGCCAGATGTTTTGTATCTTTTGTCTATTCATTTGATAATTGTATGAAAAATTTGATCTCACATCCTCTTAGTGGCCACCTACAAGGAAGCAAGGATCACTGTGAGTCCATTAGAATCAGTTTGTTCTTGAGAGCTAGATAATATCCAGGAAGTAAACAGAAGAAATGAGCAATAAAGACAGATTCCTTGTGGAGATAAGCAGCTTTTCAGCTTTGAGTAATAACAGAAAAAAGGAAGGAGGGAGGGAAAGGAAATGGGAGAGGGAGAGGGGGTGGGAAGAAGAGGGAAAGGGAGGGGGAAGAAGGGGAGAAGGGAAGAGGATACTTAGACAATGAAAGATAATGGCACATGGTTAATAGACACAATCAAGAACCAAAGCCTGTGATGAAAAGTAAGGGTAAGTCCTGAGATAGAGAGCACGGTGTAATGTTTACATGCAGACAGGAGAGCGACAGAGGTTGAATCAAAATTTGGTTTCAAAGAGAAATATGGAATGTTAAAGCTTTGAACAATGTTCAGGTAAAAAGAAAGAAAGGAGAGGAAAAGCAGAACAAGCATTTGGGAACTCAAAGTTGAAGAGTTAGCAGCTGGGTATGTTAACACATGTCTGCGATCCCACTGCTCAGGAAGCTGAGGCAAGAGAATTGTGAGTTTGAGGCCAGCCTGAGCTACATGTGAGACTCTGTCACAACAATAACAGCAACAACAACACAATACTTCACGCTATAAGGTTCTAACACAGATGAACTCAAAGTATTACCAGAGATGTCTTCAGTCTAAAAAATAAATAAAATGGCATAAAACCATGTTTCTAGATGTAAGATATTGTGACCCAGCTTATGAGAATGAAAATCTGCCAGTGATGGTGACGAGACAAATTACATGATGTGGAGAGGAAGTCATACTGCTCTCATTACATCATTCTTCTACTTAAAGTTTCTGAGTCACCCTAAGTAGATGACCTCACTCCTCCACACTATGTCATCAAGGTCAGGTACCTCAGGACAGCCTCAGAAGACTCTCCATCGAGAGCCCACGTTACAAAATATCCAATATCCAGCATGCAAATATCTTATGAAGGGCGATTTCTTTACCTTCCAACTCACTTCTCAGATGCCCTAGTATTCTATATAGAGCTGTCAGAAAGGATGCTGCATGTATAACAGTACTGTGAATATCTTCATGTCCACTGAAACATCTTTTTTAAAAAATAGGGTCTTGGGCTGGAGAGATAGCCTAGCGGTTAAGAGCACTGACTGCTCTTGCAGAGGACCTGGGTTCGATCCCCATCGCCCACATGGCGGCTAAGAACTGTCTGAAACTCCAATTCCAGGAGAACTCCAGTTCCACGGGAATCCGAGACCCTCTTCTGACCTCCGTGGGATTACACGACATGGGTGCACAGACCTACATGCAGACAATACATTCATACACATACAAAAATAAATAAAATTAAAAAAAAATTAAAAATAGGGTCTTGCTATGTACTACAGACTAGCATCAAACTCTCAATTCCCCTGCCTCAGCTTCCCAACTCATGGGATCAAAGATGCGTGCCAGCACCCTGGGTTCTGAAACACCTTTTTTACCTATTTGCTTTTAATTTGGCAAAATGGAGCATCATTATCCATTCTCATCATAGAATATCAGCATCATTATTCATTCTCATTGTAGAATATCGGCATCATTGTCCATTCTCATAGTAGAATATCGGCATCATTGTCCATTCTCATAGTAGAATATCGGCATCATTGTCCATTCTCATCGTAGAATATCGGCATCATTGTCCATTCTCATTGTAGAATATCAGCATCATTATCCATTCTCATCGTAGAATATCGGCATCATTATCCATTCTCATCGTAGAATATCGGCATCATTGTCCAATCTCATCATAGAATATTGGCATCATTATCCATTCTCATCGTAGAATATCGGCATCATTATCCATTCTCATCGTAGAATATAGGCATCATTATCCATTCTCATCGTAGAATATCAGCATCATTGTCCATTCTCATAGTAGAATATCGGCATCATTATCCATTCTCATCGTAGAATATCGGCATCATTATCCATTCTCATCGTAGAATATCGGCATCATTATCCATTCTCATCGTAGAATATCAGCATCATTGTCCATTCTCATAGTAGAATATCAGCATCATTGTCCATTCTCATAGTAGAATATCTGCATCATTATCCATTCTGTTTATCCTTCCAGTCCTGCATAGCACTTTGCTACCACTGCCACAATTTCCCTATCTCTACCTTTTCTCTCCCACTGAGTTCCTGAGGGAAGGAACTACACATTTCCTTCCCTCAGGGAACTTCCCTGAGGGAAGGAAATGTGTAGCTGCTCTCAGAGTATCTGGAGTTTAGCATGTTGGCCATTCACTCCGTCACTAAACATGGATTGAGCACTGATTATGTTCTGAACAACATGGATGTAAAGTTAAGAAGAAACCATCACAACCAGTGAAGGACTCCAGTGAGAAAAAGTGCACAAATACAGCTCATGACGTTTAGGGAAGTCATGGGAGTCACACGTACCAAGGAAAGATCTTCTGAGATTTAAAAATGCTATTTTCACATAGAAAAACAAATCAGATGTATGGTGATAGGGTCCTAGATATGTAATAATTGGGGTGCCAAGAAGAGAAGCTGGGGTGGGGGTTCAGGTCAAGAGAAGCTTTATAGACGAGTTTACCCACTAGAATAATTCATCAGTGAGACCAGATCAAAGCCCTTCTCAGCCGTCCTTCCAACCTGCAGCTGAAACATGCTTGTTTTCCTTCTTGACATGTGTTGTTCTCTTTATTCATATCCTCTAAGTCATTAGCTTAAAATTTTTTATTATTTTATGGACGTCATGTGTTGGCAGGGGTGTGCCATGACACGTGTGGCAGTCAGGGGACAAGTCTGTGGAGTCAGTTCTCTCCTTCCACATTTACCTGGGTTCTGGGATCCAACTTGGGCTGCCAGGCTTATAAGACTCACCTTTTCCTGCCGAGCCGACTCACCAGGCCTCCTTAAATTATATGTATTTAAAATGCCACATCTCACACCTAAGAATGGGAAGGGGGGCTGGAGAGATAGCCTAGTGGCTAAGAGCACCGACTGCTCTTGCAGAGGACCCGGGTTCGATCCCCAGCACCCCCATGGTGGCTAAGAACCATCTGTAACTCCAATTCCAGGAGAACTCCAGTTCCAGGGGAATCCGAGACCCTCTTCTGACCTCCGCAGCATTCACGACACGGGTGCACAAACCTACATGCAGAGAGTACATTCATACACATACAAAAATAAATAAAGTTAAAAAAAAAAAGAAAAGAATGGGAAGGGAAGCAGGGCAGGGGAGGGAGGAAGAAGAGGGACCATGCGAATGATTTTCTAGTACAATCCAAAGGGCTCCCCATTTTATTACATCTAATACTCGTTCACTCACTCATTCATTCAATTCATCCTATAGGTATACTGCTAACTTAATTATTGTCTATGGTTAACTTTTAAAACAACTTGTATTTTTGTATTTCAGGCACTAAGTCACTTAACATTCTCTCCTGTGATTTGCTGGCTACTTTGTACCAGTCAGCCAACACCCACCCCTTTCCCTACACTGGCCTTCTATGAGTTCCTCCTTGTTTATCTGTTACTTGATGAGGAAGATTCTGGGAACAAAAAGATTAATGAGGCAATGTCTCTGTCCTTGAAGAACTTAGATTACAGCCAACTGACTATCTATGAATGACTTTTAAAATAAATCATATTTTTTGACAGAATAACCTTCAGATGTGCAGATCATAATTCAATAGTTTCCTGAAAGTTGCATTGATAAAACTCTCTAGGCATCAAAGTTTTAATTAGATCTGATCATAATTTGCATGAATCAGTAAGTTCTACTCTCAAATATTTTTAGAAAGAGATTTCCAGATAATTCAATAAATATTTGTGGTCAGAACAGAGAGAGAAATTCCTGTTCATTGATATAACTTACTAGATCAATGTCTATTTTGTGTGGACTTTTTACATAAATTTCACTTGCTTTGATATTAATGTGATATTTTATCTTTCATAATGAAGAAATTATGTCTCTCTATATGTAGATATGTATGTATGTATGTATGTATGTATTTTGCAACTCTATTCTTGAAGTAAAGTACTGGATAATAACATACAGTGTCTCCCACCCAAGCTAGTGCTGTAACCACTATGATGAGCTCAGATGAGCAGGGAAGTGCAATGGGGAGTGTCCAGAAGAGAGTTCTGTCATTTGTGACAACGTGGAAGAACCGTGTTTCACCAAACTCAGCAAACAGAGTGTAACAGTGGTTACCAGAGGTTAGAGATGACCCAGGAATGATTGAGATTTGGGTTGAAGGACTCAGAATGGTACTGGACCAGAGGGATAAACTCAACAGATCCTCTGCACAATGAAGTGACTATAACTAGAAACACTGTGCTGCGTGGTAGAAACTGCTGAGACAGATCTTCAGTGTTCTAGTCCCAAAACTGATAGCTACATGCCTATGAAAATGAGCTTGATTTAGTCATCTCACAATATTAACATGTATCAAAACATCATTGATACCATAAATATTTATTTACAGTCATCAGTTAAAAGAAAACAGTATGGGGTGGGGGGAGATGGATGAGTGGATTCTGTTCTCTGCTACCTTGGAAGAACTGGTTGTGGGCATTTCGATAAGACATTTGACATCCTGAGTGCCAGTTTCCTTATTTATAAAAATACTAGGGTTGAAAAGAATTGTAGTTTTCCAGATGTTCTCCAAGGAGTGTCCTACAGTGTAAGGAAATGGTGGATGAGGCAGATGAGGCAGAAGAGAGGCGGAAGAGAGGCAGAAGAGAGACGGAAGAGAGGCAGAAGAGAGACAGATGAGGCGGATGAGGCGGATGAGGCGGCTGGGTCCCAGCTACCCACTCCCGCTGCAGTCTCAGCACTTCTGTTCTTACTGGATATTTTGCTCTCTCTTACACTTCCATTGGAAGTGATTTTTTTATTTGTTTGCATTTTGAGACAGAATCTTCCAGTGTGCCAGGCTGGTCCCAAAGTCTAAATCCGTTTGCTTCCGTCTCCTCAGTACAGGATTATGGGCATATACCACTATGCTCAACCTGAAATGAGATAGCTAAAGCCCCAAATATTTTATCTCGCAGGTCCATTTCAGTCCTACCATTGTAAGACCTTCAAATCTAGAAGACAAAGATTTGTGCTCTTCTGTACACTTGCTATGTTAATAAGGTCCTTTGCAAATGGAAGGAAAAGAAAGTCAAAGTGTTTATCTCAGATGGTGAGCCTTGTGATTTAAATGTAAGTGTCCCGCCAAGATTCAGCAGGTTAGAACATAAGTCTCAGGACTATGAAATTAAGAGATGGGGCTTTGGGACTGTGAATAAGTCATGAAAGCTCAGCTTTCATGCACAGAATTAATTAATTCATTAAAAGTTGAAGAGTAATGGGGGCTGGAGAGATAGCCTAGCGGTTAAGAGCACCGACGCTCTTGCAGAGGACCCGGGTTCGATCCCCAGCACCCACATGGCGGCTAAGAACCGTCTGTAACTCCAATTCCAGGAGAACTCCAGTTCCAGGGGAATCCGAGACCCTCTTCTGACCTCCGCGGCATTGCACGACACGGGTGCACAGACCTGCATGCAGACAGTACATTCATACACATACAAAAATAAATAAATTAATTAATTAAAAAAAAAAAAGTTGAAGAGTAAGCCGGGCGTGGTGGCACACGCCTTTAATCCTAGCACTTGGGAGGCAGAGGCAGGCAGATCTTTGTGAATTCAAGGCCAGCCTGGTCTACAGAGCAAATTCCAGGACAGCTGGGGCTACAGGGAGACCCTGTCTTGAAAAGACCAAAAAAAAAAGCTTAATGACTGGCACAGCAAACTATCTCTATTGGTGTAGTAGTGGCACTTTTATCTTGGAGGTCATCATCAGCTAAAAGCCTACCTCTTTTTTAAAAATTGTTTATGTGTATGAGTATATTGTCTGCATGCGTGTTAGCACACCCATGTTGTGCAATGCCTACAGAGTCAGAAGAAGGCATCGGATCCTCTGGATCTGGAGATACAGATAGTTGTTAGCCACCATGTGGGTGCTGGAAATCGAACCCAGGTCCTCTGTAAGACCAGTCAGTGCTCTTAACCACTGAGCTATCTCTCCAGCCCCTAAAAGCTAAAAGCCCACTTTTAATGGGACTTAAAGCCCATTGAGGGCTTTCCCACGAGAGGGAACTCATGTGTGGTCCTGTAAATTTAGCCAGATATACATGACTGGAGAAGTCAAAGATCCCAGAGAGAAGCTTACATCTATCACAGCCCTAGACATAATTTCTTATGGTATGCTAAATATGTATCCCTATATTTACAGACAAGGATACTTGTCACCATTCATCAAAGAAGCTTCTTTTTGCCACAGATAGAGACTATTACATAGTTCTGCAACTGGTCAAGCACAGAGAATAAGTGTCTGTGAGATACCCAGACCTAAGTGGCACCTTTACAGTGGGACCTCTACACCTAAGGCTGGCAGAAGAGAGGGTAGAGAGAATACTAATGCATCTCTCAACTCTCACCAGAGAAGGATGCTTCCTCATGCAACAGAGGGCAATTAATACAGATGGCCACAACTGGCCAAAGTGTAGAGAATAAGAGACTGCGGAGTGTGTGTTAGTGGACAGGGCTCCGATATTAAACCTTCCCCACCTAGGCTCCAGGAGTCACTGCAGAAGGGAGCAGAATGATCGTAAGAGCCAAGTGTGGTGAGTACCCACAAGGAAACAGTTTTCCAGGTTTCTGAAAGCTTCCTCATATGAATTTATAGCAATGGTGACAGCAAACTCAAATCAGACAAAAACCCAACATGGAACTGGGCACATGGGCGGGAAACCCCAACCTTAGCCAAGGAACTATTGGCAGCTGATCACTACTGAGTGATGTAGAGTTGGTCTTCTTTAAGGGAGTGTCTCTAGATAGGCTGAGCAGGCTCCAGTGGATGAACTCGGAGGGACAACTGGGGACAAACCCCTAACTTGATAGCCTTAACATATATGACAGAATGTTTGAAATCGGAGGGGCATGTTTATGAGGGGATGTAGATAGAGGAAGGGGTCTAAATATGATTAAGATGCATTGTATGAAATGTAAAAAAATCAATTAAAATATATACTTTAAGAAAATGGAAAAAAACGGGAGTTCTTTTTTTAATTATCATTTTTTTATTGATGCTTTCTGTATTTCATACATCATTTTCCAATTCAGTTCAGGCATATTTCCCTTTCCCTTCCCCCCACCCCACCCCACCCCATCCCAGATCATGCATTCTGCCATAACTGTCCTGCATCTTTCTCTCAGTTTTTTTTTCATTTTTTAACAATAAGTAATAATTTATGAGTACAAGCATCCTTCATGTAAAACCAATTTGCAAGCAGTTGTGTCCAAACCCACATAGCCCATGGGTCCCCACCATCCAGCAGGGGTGCTTGTATGTTTCAATCAAGTTGATCAAATGAAGCGTCCGCAACTATCATTGCTGTAGTTTACGTTACCCATCCCACCTTACATTCTACCACGCCCCCTTCGTCCACAGATGTGGTTTCCTCGAGGCTCTAGAAAAGGGGCACAGGTGGAGGAGAAGCAAAACAGTCTACTTTCTCTGGAGCTGTTGTCTTGCGCTCTGGTCAGTTTCTTGGTGTTTTCCTTCATGGCTGACAGAGTGTCCAGGAAAAACCTTTCATCCTCTATAACAGTTGCTCCAATTTACAGTTGGAGAACAACCTCATCCAAAAGTCATCATATTTTCTCTTTATTCTATGGGGTTGAGAAAAGGTCTTTCATCAAATTGAAACCTTTTTGCGACTAGGGGTAAGTCTTTCGTTAGGACTCATTATAAAAAGCTGTTATCAAGTAGGATCCACAGGACAAGAGACAGGGTGTGTTGTACAATCTGAGGCTTTCTTCCTTTCAATGTCAAACGGGCCAACCTTTCTGTCTGAGCACTGGTCCTGTACAATCCTACTCAATGCAACGCTGTACCTTTCTTTCACGCCTTTAAACACGTATGGTGACATTTGACCTGTGGGAAATACAAATCTTTTCCCGTAGTTAGTTTTAGCTTTGAATGGTGCAAGGTTTTTTGACAAAAAGTTTCATTCTATCTGTATTCCCCCTGTTTTTATTTTAGGTTTTCATCTGTTTTTTGACCCACGCAGTCTCAAGAAGCAGTTGTATTTACATAACTATAGGGTGGAATCAAGGCCAGAATCCCATGATGTTTTGGGTACCTGTTGTGTGAAGTACACTTGGGAAGCAAACTTAAGGTGTTTAAGTTTAAGTCATCCGAGAGGTGAAAGCAGAATTGCTAAAGGCTGATATCTGTACAACAGAAAACCTATAGAGAACATTCGCATGTGCCAATCCCAAGTTATGTTATACGACTTATAGTAAAACAAATGTGGACAACAGCAAATTATATTCTCATTAACTCGATGCATAACCGTTTTTCTCAGAGCCTTTACACCAATGTTGATTTAAATACACAATATTTACTTTCTAGAGTGCCTAAAATACCATGTAGTTTAGACAGCGTCTGGGCAAAACTACATGGATACTATTGAACTCACATCAATTAAAATATGCATTAATCGAATATACACGTGTCCCTCTGCCCATCCCCTCCCCCTTCCCGAGTTCACCATTTCAAGTTCAGTTTTCTGAGCAGTCTTTCTCGTTGTTGTTCCTTTTACTATTGCATCCCTCTCCACAAGAATATTTGTAACTGGGTTTTGGCACTAGCATCACATATGAGGATACCATTTGTGTTTTGTTTTTTCTGGGACTTGTTACTTCACTTACTTCACTTAACATGATGTCTTCTAGCCCATCCATTTACCTGCAAATTCATGATGTTGTCTTTCTTTACCTGCATCGAATTCCTGTGTGTACAATATACCACATTTTCTCTATCCACTCATCAGTTGAGGGGCAGTTGTTGGTTCCAGCTGTTGCTATTGTGAACAGAGAGCTGCAATACACATAGCTGTGCATGTACTCTGCCTATAAGATGAGTCTTGTGGGTATACCCAGGAGTGGTATGATGGGTCAAATGGCAAAGCTCATTTTGAGTCTTCTTTTTTTTTTTTGCGGTTTCAGCCTCAGCCTTTAACGGCTGCGCTATCCCAACAGCCCGAGTCTTCTTTTTTTTTAAATTTTTTAATTAATTTTATTTATTTCTGTATGTGTATGAATGCACTATCTGCATGTAGGTCTGTGTACCCGTGTCGTGCAATGCCTTGGAGGTCAGAAGAGGGTCTCAGATTCCCCTGGAGTTCCAGTTAGTTCTCCTGGAATTGAAGTTACAGATGGTTCTTCGCCACCATGAGGGTGCTGGGGATCGAACCGGGTCCTCTGTAAGACAGTCGGTGCTCTTAACCCAAGGCTATCTCTCCAGCCCCTTTATTTCTTTCTTATTTCTTCCTGACCCATTCATTATTCAGAAGTGTGTTGTTTGTTTCTCCGTGTCTCTTGTAGGTTGTAGGTTTATCCTGGTGTTGATGTTGAGTTTTATTGCACTGTGGTCTGATAGAATGCAGTGAGTTATTTCAATCTTTTTGTATTTGTTGAGTTTTTTCCTGTGTCCAGTATTAGGGTCTATTTTGGAATGTTCCATGAGGTGCTGAGAAAAAAGTGTTCTCTGTGGTTTGTGGGTGAAAATTTTGATAGATGTCTGTGAGGTCCATTTGGTTGATTTATCATTTAGCTCAGGTCTCCCATTTATCCTTTGTCTGTTGATCTGTCTAAGGGACTTAATGGGTATTGAAGTCCCCTACTATAGTGTGCTGGGGTTAACGGTGCCTTGAGTCCTGAGAATTGTCTTTATAAAGTTTGGTGCACCGGCTTTGTGCATATATATACAAAATTGTGAAGATCTTCATCAAATTTTTTCCTTTATAAAGATGTAATGGCCCTCTTTATCTCTTTTGATTTCTTTTGCTTTGAAGTGATTTTGTCTGATATTAGAATAGCTACCGACTTTCTTTTTGGACCATTTGCTTGGAATACTTTCTTCCATCCCTTCACCTTAAGTTGGTGCCTATCCTTGAAAATTAGATGGGTTTCTTGAAGACAAAAGATGGTTTTGTTTTAATCCATTTCCCTGTCTATGCCTTTTGATGGGGAGTTTAGCCCATTAAATTTAAGGTTATAATTGAAAGATGGATGAGGCTTCCTTTCACTTTATTATCCATTTGGACTTCTAGGCTCTGATTTTACTCCTGTGGTTTTGTTTTTATTAGTTTCTCTTCCTAGGTGTTTGAGGATTTTTTGCTCCTCTCTTGCTTTCTGCCCTTTGAATTGCTTCAAATATTTTCATGAAGAGTTGTTTTCTGGACAGTATTCTGTCATCTTGTTTATGTCAGGAAAATTTTCTCTCCCCTTCCACTATAATTGACATTTTTGCTGGGTAAAGTATTCTGGGTTGGCATCCATAGTCCTTTAACACTGGGAATGCTTTGCTCCATGCTCTTCTTGCTTTCATGGTTTGTGCCGAGAAGTCAGTTGTAATTCTGATGGGTTTCCCTTTGTATGTGACTTGTTTTTCCTTTGTAGCCTTCAGGATTTTGTCTTTGTTTTGGGCGTCTAGCATTTTAGCTACGATATGGCATGGAGAGTTTCTTTTCTGATCTCGTCTATTTGGAGTTCTATGTGCTTCTTGTATTTGTATGGGTTTGTCTATTTTTAATTTGGGAAAATTTTCATCTATTATTCCATTGAAGATCTGATCAATACTATTCTCTTGAGATTCTTCTCCTTCCTCTATTCCTATTATGCAGAGGTTTGATCTTTTCATAGTGTCCCATATTTCCTGGTTGTTCCACTTTTGTGTATTTTTTAATTTTTCATAATCTTTATTTGAGCTTTTTAATTGCTCTGTATTATTTTCCCGATCTGATATTCTTTGTTCTGCCTCCTCCATTCTACTTCTGAGGCTTTTTCCTTTCCTTTCTTCTTGATTGGATGAGTATTCTAATTCCTTTTTCATTTCATCCTGTGTTTTCTTTAGTATTTCCATTTTCTTTTTGAGCTTCTCAATCTCTTCTTGGTGCTCCTTACTTCGTTGGTTGGCTTCCTTTTTCAGTGTTTCTACTTCCTTTAAGAATTTGTTTTTTTCCTCCCTCTAGTTCTTTCTGGAGTTTGTCAATCTGTTCCTTTAGTACTTTCCGATGTTTGTCATTGTATCCCTCTAGGTCCTTTTTGAGTTTTTCATTCTCTCTCTTTAGTTCTCTGAATTCTTCTTTCTTTTCTTTAATTTCTCTGCATAGGTCTGCAACTATTCCTCTAAGATCTGTTCCTTGCGTCACCTCCAAGGATGATCCCATTGTAGCTATCTCCTACAGGTTTGGTAGAGCCTGGTGCGGGATTATCCTGTGCCTTTCCCATGTTGTCCCTTCGTCGTGTCCCTGGTATGTGGGTTTCCCTTTTGTGATTCAAATCACAAATGTCTTTTCATTCTGTTAGCGGATGGTTTTGCTTGCCTCCTTCCGATGCTTTTTTTTTCTTTTTTTTTCCTTTCCTCCTCCTTGTTTATGGATTATTGACTTGTCTAGGTTTCAGGCTTTCAATTTTGTCTATATATTGGATATTGGAAGCCTAAGTCACTCTTCTCTTCCTATTCTGAAGTTTCTCAAAAAAAGGCCACTTGTATACTTTCTCACCAATTCCTTTTGGCAGCAGGGAGGTGGGGGTATGCCTGACCATCCCAGTACCTGCCTGAGCGAGGCACCAAACGCAACCCCGACAGGCTGCAAAGGCAAGCCCAGGTGGCCCCCTCCCACAGAAGGGCTCAGAGCTGCGACCCCCTTGGAGCAGCCCAAGAGACACTCTAGCCCCTAAATCTACCTGCCTGAGCGACTTCCGGGTTCCAACAAAGTCAGAGTCACCAAACCCAACCCCGACTGGCTGCAAAGGCAAGCCCAGGCCAGGTGTTCTTATTTTAAAAGGAAAAAAACCACATGAAGCTAAATAGGAAAAGAATAATCCTAAATTTCATGATATTTCCAAAATCTGTCACTCACTAATAAAAAATTAATCTTGAGATCTTGATTTTAGTTTTAAATGGAAAACATTTAGAGAAGAGAGATTAAGACAATCATTGTGGGGGCCAACAAAGTGCTTCAGGAGGTAAAGATACTTGTTGCCAAGCTCGACAACCTGTATCCCTTGCTGGCCTGGAACTCATTTTGTAGACCAGGTGGCCTTGAACTCACAGAGATCCACCTGCCTCTGCATCCCAAGTGCTAGGATTAAAGGCCTGCGCCACCACGCCTGGCTAATCCAACTATTTTAAATAATTAAAAGAAAAATATGGCGAACCTCAGACTGGAATTATTGGCCATTAAAGATAAACTATTCAAAGATTGTTTTGTCACAATGTTTATTTTTACATTCCATCCATGAATATTAAAAGATCTGACCACGTGTTCATCTCAAACTTCTATGACATCCTTTCCATGCTCCCAAATTAAAAGTCATTAGCTCATGCAGGAGTGTGGTGGCACATGCCTTTAGTCCCAGCACTCGGGAGGCAAAGACAGGTGGATCTCTGTGAGTTCAAGGCCAGCCTGGTCTACATAGTCAGTTCCAGGACAGCTGGGGCTACTGGGAGACCCTGTCTCAAAAAAAGACCAAAAAAGAAAAAAGTCATTAGTTCGTGATTTTGAAATTTTGAGTTGGTTCCAAATTTTACCTTTGATTTGGTCTTATACTTAAAAAATAAAATATTTCCAAAAGTGAAAACAAAAAGTGTGAATGATGGTAATCAGGGAGAAATAACAAGGATTTTAGATAGTTATTGTGCTCTATTGAGGTGCATGGTGCCTTCTCATTTTTTGTATTTCTATTGCTGTTTGTGGATTTTGTTTCCTGGACCTTGTACAAGTTTAAACATGATTAAAGATTTTGTTAACTAACTTTTATGGTCAAAAACATTTGATTTCAAGCTTATAACCCTTGGTGACTTTAGGAAAACAGACATGTTCAAAGAGTCAGGAAGAAAAAAAATTTCCATTACAACATTGAGAAGAAATAGAATTAACTCCTTGATTTTCTGTCAATCTTTGAGGAGATAGGTGTCCCCTCCAACAGTGCCCTGTGCAGCTACCAACATCAGACTGAAATGGAAATCTTCCACCTGAGTCAGACCTCAGCAGTGAGATACATTGGTGATGTAAGACAGAGCTCTTAAAAGGAATCCTGTTGATGATTTAAGAGCACTTGTGCTTCTTGCTTAAAGCTTACACGTATCAACTGAAAATAGCTTTTGGCAGAGAATAGGTATTTAATGTTCATCAACTGACAAAATAAATGTGCAAGTTTAACTTCAAAAGCTTGATTAATATACAAAATATAAATCTTCCATTTTTTAAATTAATTCTTAAGTCAACTAATCTCAATGATTAAGTACAGTTACAGGTCTCATGCTTTGGAGGCAACAGAGGCCTACCTCCTGTGCAAACAGAAGAAAAGATTTTCTTTTTTTTTTTTTTTTTTTTTTTTTTTTTTGGTCTTTTGAGACAGGGATTCCCTTTAGTCCCAGCCAGCTGAGCTGGAGCTCACTCTGTGACCAGGCTGGCCTGAACTCACAGAGATATGCCTCGCCTCTGCTCGCCAGTGTAGGATTTAAGGTGTGCCACCACGCCAGCAAGAAGAAAATATTTTCAATGTTGTGTGTGTAATGTCTAACAGAGCTGTTGTGTTTTTTCATATTCACCTTATTCATGCATTTAAGTTCAGCCTACAGGTATCAAGTGTTTTTTTTTTTTTAAAGAGTTATTTTATTTTATTTTATTTATTTATTTATTTATCTTTACTTCTTACATGTATGAGTGTACTGCCTGCATGTAGGTAGGTGCACCCATGTCGTGCAATGCACGTGGAGGTCAGAAGAAGGTGTCGGATTCTCCTGGAACTGGATTTAGACAGTTCTTAGCTGCCATGTGGGTGCTGGGAATCGAACCCCAGTCCTCTGCAAGAGCAGTCAGTGCCCTTAACCTCTGAGCCATCTCTCCAGCCCCGGGTATCAAGTTTTTAAAAATATGTGTAGGCCAGACGCGTGAGCACAGGCAGCGGGTGCAAGTTGCGGGCACTACCTCCTCAGTCCCCTGGCCCGACCCTCTAGCCGCCCCCGCCGCGCCTCGCCTCGTCTCACCTCGCCTCGCCGCCATGCGCTTCAGCCGCCTAGCGCTGTTCCCGGGCGTGGCGCTGCTGCTGGCCTCGACCCGCCTCGCCGCTGCCTCAGATGTGCTGGAACTCACAGACGAGAACTTCGAGAGTCGCATCTCTGACACGGGCTCGTCGGGGCTCATGCTGGTAGAGTTCTTCGCACCCTGGTGCGGTCACTGTAAGAGGCTTGCCCCTGAGTATGAAGCTGCAGCAACTAGATTAAAAGGAATAGTCCCATTAGCAAAGGTTGATTGTACTGCCAACACAAACACCTGTAATAAATATGGAGTCAGTGGCTACCCAACGCTTAAAATATTTAGAGATGGTGAAGAAGCAGGTGCTTATGATGGGCCTAGGACTGCTGATGGAATTGTTAGTCACCTGAAGAAGCAGGCGGGACCAGCTTCAGTTCCTCTCCTGTCTGAGGAAGAATTTAAGAAGTTCATTGGTGATAAAGATGCCTCCGTGGTGGGTTTTTTCAGGGATTTATTCAGTGAAGCACACTCTGAGTTCCTAAAAGCTGCCAGCAACTTGAGGGATAACTACCGATTTGCACACACCAATGTTGAGTCTCTGGTGAAGGAGTATGATGATAATGGAGAGGGTATTACCTTATTTCGTCCTTCACACCTTACTAACAAGTTTGAGGATAAAATTGTGGCATATACTGAACAGAAAATGACTAGTGGCAAGATTAAAAAGTTTATTCAGGAGAGCATTTTTGGTATCTGTCCTCACATGACAGAAGACAACAAAGATTTGATACAGGGCAAGGACTTACTTACAGCTTACTATGATGTGGACTATGAAAAGAATGCTAAAGGTTCCAACTACTGGAGAAACAGGGTAATGATGGTGGCAAAGAAATTCCTTGATGCTGGACATAAACTCAGCTTTGCTGTAGCTAGCCGGAAAACCTTTAGCCACGAACTATCTGATTTTGGCTTGGAGAGCACTACTGGAGAAATTCCTGTTGTTGCTATCAGAACTGCTAAAGGAGAGAAGTTTGTCATGGGGGAGGAGTTCTCGAGGGATGGCAAGGCTCTTGAGCGATTCCTGCAGGATTACTTTGATGGCAATCTGAAGAGGTACCTGAAGTCTGAACCTGTCCCAGAGAGCAATGATGGCCCTGTCAAGGTAGTGGTACCAGAAAACTTTGATGAAATAGTGAATAATGAAGACAAAGATGTGCTGATTGAATTTTATGCTCCTTGGTGTGGTCACTGTAAGAATCTGGAACCCAAATATAAAGAACTGGGAGAAAAGCTCAGAAAAGATCCAAATATTATCATAGCAAAGATGGATGCCACAGCCAATGATGTGCCTTCTCCATATGAAGTCAGAGGTTTTCCTACTATCTACTTCTCACCAGCCAACAAGAAGCTAAGTCCAAAGAAGTATGAAGGTGGCCGTGAATTAAATGATTTTGTTACCTATCTACAACGGGAAGCTACAAACCCACCTATAATCCAAGAAGAAAAATCCAAGAAGAAAAAGAAGGCACAAGAGGATCTCTAAAGCAACAGCCAAACATAGCACTTTGTGAAAGGACTCAATACCAGAGATGGAAAAGCATTGGAGAAGAGAGAATGGATATAATCTGAATCCTGTTAAATTTTCTCTAAACTGTTTCTTAGCTGCACTGTTTATGGAAATACCAGGAACAGTTATGTTTGTGGTTTGGGGGAAAATTATTTGAGTTGGGAAGAATGTTGTGGGGGTGAGGGGAATTGAGTTGGGGGGTTATTTTCTAATTTTTTTTGTACATTTGGAACAGTGACAATAAATAAGCCCCCTTTAAACTGTCAAAAAAATATGTGTAAATTTAAAGCCCATGTAAAAAAATAATGGCTCTCTTTCTTCCTTCTTGTTACTTATTTTTATTATATATTATATATATGTATATATAATATATACATATATATACATACATATTATAAATATATACATATATATTTATTATATGTATATTATAAATATACATATATATGTATATATATGTATATATATATATATATGAGTGGTTTTGTTACATGTTCATTAAGTGCACCCCTGTCATCCAATGCTCATGGAAGCCATAAGAGGGCATCAGATCCCCTGGAACTGGAATTGAAGACAATTGTTAGCCACTATGTGGGTGCTCGGAACAGAAAGCAGGTTCTCTGCTAGATTAGACAGTGTTCTTAACTGTTGAGCTATCTCTCCAACCCCTCTTTTTTGTGTGTGTGTGTGTGTGACAGGGTCTCCTACATAAGCACTGGCTGGCCTGGAACTGGATATGTAGATCAGGCTGGCCTCAAACTCAGTGATCTGTCTGCCTCTGCCACCCAAGTGCTGGAATTAAAGGTGTGCACCACCATACCTGGCTCACTTTTTCTTTTAATTTATTTCTAAAAGATCATTAATCTGACCATTCAATGACTTGTATTTACTTGTTCAAATATCAAGTATACAAAGAATCATCTATGGGAGGCAGAGGCAGGTGGATCTTTGTGAGTTCAAGGCCAGCCTGGTCTACAGAGCGAGTTCCAGGACAGCTGGGAGGCTACGGAGAGACTCTGTCTCGGAAAAAAAAAAAAAATACCACACACACACACACACACAAAGAATTATCTAATAAAAAAAATCATCTAATATATACACATACCTACTACTTGTTTAAGAAACAAAGTATCACAAATACTTATGAAGTTCCTAGACATTTCTTCCCAAAGTGGATCTATCTGCCCCCTTAATTCCAACTATTCTGAAAACATTCACTAAATATAGGGGCTGGAGAGATATCTCAGGGGTCAAGAACACTGGCTGCTTTTACAGAGGACCTGGGTTCAATTCCCAGAACCCATGTGGTGGCTAACAACCATCCATAACTCCAGTTCCAGGGAAATCCAACACCTTCTTCTGACCTCGAAGGGCATTGCACAACACGGGCGCACTTACATTCATGCAAGCAATACACTCATACACATAAAATAAAAATAATAAATAAAATTTTAAAACTTGAAAAATTTTAAAAATTGACTATATACAATGCATTGTTCACACAGCGTTATATGCTATGAGCTGGTAAACAGATGCTCACCTAAAATTTGGCATGCTTCCATGGCCTCTCTTTTTAAAAATATGAAATAATTTGTGACATAAATTTTAATCTTTTAAACTTTTTTCCACAGTGGAATTTACCAATCCCAGTTTATCCTCTTTGTATCTTCTTTTTAAAATCTCTCTACTTAAGGGTTAAATATTCTCCTACATGTTACAGTTTTGCTGTTCCTGTCATCTCTCTCTCTCTCTCTCTCTCTCTCTCTCTCTCTCTCTCTGTGTGTGTGTGTGTGTGTGTGTGTGTGTGTGTGTGTGTGCTCTGCCACCCACTGTCGTTCCCTAGCTCTGATATTTAATCTTTAATGTGTCAACTTAACTCTGCCATGGAGTATACAGAGAGTTGGCCAAAATTTTTCCTGGCTGTTTTGGATATTCTTAACATTCAAATCAGTGGATCTGAGTAGAGCAGATTTCCCTACTCCTTGTGGATGGCCCCTAACTCAGTCGAAGGCCTCAATAACACACAAAAGACCAACTCTGCCACAAGTAAGGGAGAACGCTGCAGTTGATGGGCATCAAGGTAAGTCTGTCATATTTACTTTTCCTATATGATGACCTTAAAGATTGAAACATTGGCTCTCACCAGGATCTCCTAAACTGCCAGCCCATTCTGTAGATTTGAGGCTTATTGTAAATTTGGGGATCAATTTCTTAAAATAAATCCCACTCTACCAGCTTCCCCTCTCTAATGGAATGCAACCCAAAGAGCCAAGGTAGAGTATGAACCTAGACACCAATCAACAGAGGAATATACTTTTAAAAGTATGACACATATGTACAAGGGAATATTATCTGTTAATAAAGAATGTAATCACTTGCAGGAAAATGGGTGGAACTGGAGGTTATCCTATGAAATGAAATTAACCATACACAGAAAAATAAGTAGCATATATTTTCTCTTATATGTGGAAACTTTAAAAAGAAAGAAAAAAAAAAAAGCCAGGCGTGGTGGTGCATGCCTTTAATCCTAGCACTTGGGAGGCAGAGGCAGGCGGATCTTTATGAGTTCAAGGCCAGCCTGGTCTACAGAGTGAGTGCCAGGAGAGCTGGGGCTACAAGAAGACCCTGTCTCGAAAAGACCAAAAAGAAAGAAAGAAAAAAGAAAAATCATCTTTATTTTTTGTGACTCTTTAAATTATTATTACATATATATATACATATATACATATTCACACATGTATAAAAAATACTTAGTTCATGGGCTGGAGGGATGACTCACCGGTTAAGAGCATTGACTGCTCTTGCAGAGGATCCAGGTTCAATCTCTGGCACCCACATGGTGGCTGAGAACTGTATTTAACTCCAGTTCCAGGGGAATCTGACACCCTCTTCTGACTTCTGTGGCATTGCACGACATGGGTGCACAAACCTACATGCAGACAGTACATTCATACACATAAAAAATTAAAATAATTAAAACTTAAAAAAAACATAGTTCATTGATGTTGCTCATATGTGCATGTATTTAGAGCTGACTGCTTGGGGTTAGGTCAGGAAGCTTGTCCCTTGACAAAACTGATATTCCTTTTCTCAGGAGCTGTTGATTGCCTGTAGCTTTTCATCTGGTACAGGTTTCACCTGTTTTCACCTGTGAAATTTCCCCCATTGTCAGTTTGGTTTGTCAGTTGGTGTTGTCATTATACAGACAGGTCTTGTTTACACAACCATCTTATTGAGATTTTATGGGTTGAAGCTTCCTGTCTTATCTGAAGTTAGTATCTGGAAGGAAGTATTGTTTCTCAGGCTCTTAAAATCTTTCTGCCTTCTCTTCTGCAGTGTTTCCTGAGCCTTCAGTTTGGGGATTGTATTTAGATGTATCAGTTGGGGCTGGGTAGCCCACCATCCTTTATTCTTGGCATTTTGACCATTGTAGATCTCTGTAATAGTCTCCATCTCAAAAATTGGTGGTGCTGGGTCCCCAGGGAAGGAAGGCTGGGACTGAGGCTCTTCTTTCAGCAGCTGTCCCCAGGCAGTTCCAACCTCTGGCAGTATGAATCTCGGTGGGACCTCCAAATGTTGTAAAGTTGCAGCAGAGAGACCACTCACTAAACCACATGGAGTTTAAAGGAGGGTTTAATTTAATTACAATACTGGGCCAACACTCAACTATGAAGGAATGTGGCTGAAAAATCATCTTTAAAAAGATGTTGGGGGCTGGAGAGATGGTTCAGTGGTTAAGAGCACTGACTACTCTTACAGAGGACCCGGGTTATATTCCTAGCACCCACATGGCAGCTAAGAACCATCTTTAACTCCAGTTCCAGGGGAATCGGATGCCCTCTTCTGACCTCCTCAGCATTGCAGGACACAGGTGCACCAACCTACATGTACACAGTATACTCATACACATAAAAAATAATAAATTTAAAAAATTTTTTTTAAAAAGATGTTGGCCTACTAATGAAGGGAAAGAGGCCAGAGGCCCAGAAGGAGACAAGAGTTTCAGGTGTGCATGGTGATATCACAATGAAACCCATTCATTTATATAGTTAATATGGTTGAATAATTATAGTAAATAGATAAAAAGAGATCCTGCATGTATGTATGTCCATTAATTGAGATAATAATATGGGCTTTGCTTTTACTTTACTCTGTTGATATGGTACATTATCATAGATTGTTTCTGTATGTATATATGTGCATTTATTGAGATGTTATGGGCTTTTACTCTGTTGATATGGCTATTTGTGTGTGTGTGTGTGTGTGTGTGTGTGTGTGTGTGTGTGTTATTGAGATAACATGGGGATTTCACTTTTACTCTGTAGGGTAGGTACATCACCACAATATTTACACATATCATTAGCACATGGTATTTTCCCTCATGATTAGCTTTATTTATTTATTTTTTATTTTTTTGGTATTTTTGAGACAGGGTCTCCCTTTAGTCCCAGCTGGCCTGAAGCTCGCTCTATAGACCAGGCTGGCCTTGAACTCACAGAGATCCGCCTACCTCAGCCTCCGAGTGTGCTGGGATTAAAGGGGTGTGCCACCATACCCAATGGCTTTTCTTATAGTGAGCTATAATGCCCACAGAAAAAAGCACATATGCTGTGCACACAGGATTTAAAGGGTAAGTACGGAATAAACCCTGTGTGATCCTAGCTGGGTCAACAGAAAGCACAGATCTAGAGCGTGAGCCTCTCCCCACCAGACCTTCTTCCATGAGCAGCACAGGCCAGGTGAGCACAGTGGCCAGTTCCCTGGGTCTTTTCACGCTTTCACCTGTGAACGCAGCTGAAGCAATATGGCTTGGTTTGACCTACTTTTGCTTGCCCTACTTTCCTTTTTTTTATTTGGTTTTTCTTGTTTCTTTGTACCTCACTGATTGCTACATGAGGCTTTAGTTTGTTCATTTTCTTGTTCTTAAGGATATAGTGTATATGTTCAGGTATGTATGCCTGTGTGCACATGTGTGGGAGCCAAAGAGGACATCAGGTATCTTCCTCTTCATAACAGATAAGGCCTCTCATGAACCAGAACTTCACTGTTTTGGCTGGTCTGGCTGACCAGTGAGCTCCTGGGATCCCCTGGTCTCTTATCCCGATGTTGAAATCAGAGGCATGCTGGACCCATGCCTAGATATATGTGGGGTTCTGGGGATTTGAACTCAGGCATTCATGCTTGTACAGCAAGTGCCCTTACTCACTGAGCCACTTCCTCATCTCCAGGGACATGTTTTTTTCCATTTCTGGCCTCTAACTGAAAAACAAAAACAAACTCAAACCCTCACCGTAGCAGGCAGAATTTTATCAACTTTCCTTTTTCTTTCCCCCTACCCAACTCCCCAAAGTAAGAGATTCCAACACTGTTGCAGTATTTTATTAGCGGCAAGCCACTAGGTACAAGCACTAGGAGGAGCAGATGACTGGCTCTACAAGGACACAGGTGCCAGGAGGCCGGCAGACCTAAAAGCCATCCCTAGAGGCTTCCTGCCACATCTACCAAGAGTAGCACACAGTGGTGAATCTCGGTAGGCTCATGTTGGTTTCTAACCAATAGAAGGGAGATGTTGCTCAGGTAGAGCTCTTGCCTTGAATCTAAGTGGTCCTGTGTTCAACCCCTTGCACCTCCCAAGCTCATTCAAAACATAGGCTGCATCTATTCTAGGCTTACAATGAGCTAGAACACAGCATCTTAAACTTTTCCTGTCCTAACTCCTTTCTCACTTGAGAAAACTTTATGCAACTCCTAGTATGTAGATATACAGAATAGGTTTTCAAATTAAGCATTTATTGAGACTAAATCATCCTAAATTTTATTTTAAGCTAGTGAGATAACCCAACAGGTAAAGGTGATTGCTGCCTGGTAAGGTGACCTGAGCACAGTCCCCAGTACCCACGTGGTAAGGTGACCTGAGCACAATCCCCAGTACCCATGTGGTGGAAGAAGAGAACTGACTCCTTAGAATTGTCCTCTGACCTCCACACTCAGCATGAAATGTACATGCCCACACATACACACATACACACATACACACATATACACATACATACACACATACATACACACATACATACATACACACATACATACACATACACACATACACACACATAACACAAATACACACATACATACACACATACATACACATACATACACGTACACACATACATACACACATACATACACATACACACATATACACATGCTTGCACATACACATATACATACACATACACACATATACACACATGCATATATACACACATGCATATATACACACATACACACATACATACATACACACATACACACATACATACATACACACATAAACACATACACACATACATACATACACACATACACACATACCACATACCACATAAACACATACATACACAGATACATCCAAAAATAACTGTTAAAAAGTAAAACAGGTGTGAATTCCTAAGCATAAAAAAAAAAGACTGAGAGAAAGATGCAGTACAGTTATGGCAGAATGCATGATCTGGGGTGGGGGGAAGGGAAAGGGGAATATGCCTGAACTGAATTGAAAAATGATGTCTGAAAATACATCAATTTAAAAAAAAAAGTAAAACAGGGCTGGAGAGATGGCTCAGCAGTTAAGAGAACTTGCTTCTCTTCCAGAGGACTCGGGTTCAGCTCCCGGCACCCACAAGGTGGCTATCAACTGTTCTGAACTCTAGTTTCAGGGGATCTGATGCCCTCTTCTGGTCTCCATAAGTATTGGATGCACAAGGCACACATATACACAAAGGCAAAGCACTCATACAGATAAAATAAAAAATGTTTTAATTAAAACAGTTCTTTGGTATACAAATATTTTTACCCTTTATTAAAAATGAAAGCAGGGTTGAGTATTAATGAGATAGCTGAATATTTAGTACTTCAGGACATAGAGCATGTTCAGGCTTTTTCAGAGTAGATCAATATTGAGGACATTGCTTTGAATAGATGTATAATAAAAAAAAATGGCACAACTATGTTTGGAATTGCTAGAAATTCTGTCCTAATCACAAATCAAAATTCATTTTACCATTCTTTATGAAACTGCTAAATATCAAATTTTTTTTGTGGTCTTTTCGAGACACTGTCTCCCTGTAGCCCCAGCTGTCCTGGAACTCACTCCGTAGACCAGGCTGGCCTTTGAATTCACAAAGATCCACCTGCGTCTGCCTCCCAAGTGCTAGGATTAAATGTGTGCACCACCACACCCGGCTAAATAGCAATTTTTTAAAATCAAGCAATCTACACAATCCAATCCAAAGATACACTGATTTGATACACACCAAGGAATGAAAGTAGCTGTGCTGGTAAATTTTAACTGTCAACTTGACAGAATTTAGAATTACCTGGGCAGAGATTTCAGTGAGGGATTGTCTACATTGCCTTGGCCTGCGAACATGTCCATGGGGGTCATCTTGATTGTTGATTGATAGAGACAGACCAGCCCACTGAAGAAGGCAGCACCCTTTCCTGGGCAGGTCATCCTAAAGTGTCTAAAAGTGAAGAAAGCTGGCTGAGCAGAAGCCAGCAAGGAGTAAAAATGGATGTTATTATAATAAATGGGGAGAATAATTTATCCTCCCCTTGCTCTTAACTATGAATGTGATGCGACTAACAGCTTGAGTTCCTGCCCTGACTTCCCTAAAATGATATACTGTAACTTGTAACTGTAAGCCAAATAAGTCCTTTTCCCCCAGTGTTGCTTTTTGTCAAGATATTTTCTCACAGCAACAGATATAAAACCAGAAAAACAGGAAAATGCTGAAAGTCTGTCTTCTGTAATCAAATCACTGTGTGTGCTACATTCACAGTGCTTTTTTCCAGTATGAAATATTTTATGCCTATTAAGGGAACTGTCACATGTAAAGGCTCTACATTCATAGGACTTGTTAAAAAAAATTTGGGGGGGGGTCTTTTCTAGACAGGGTCTCCCTGTAGTCCCAGCTGGCCTAGAACTCACTCTGTAGACCAGGCTGGCCTGGAACTCACTCCGTAGACCAGGCTGGCCTTGAACTCACAAAGATCCACTTGCCTCTGCCTCTCGAGTGCTAGGATTAAAGGCATGCACCACCACGGCTGGCTTGGACTTGTCAAATTTTTTTTTTTTGTCTTTTTCAAAATTTTTAAATTTTATTATTATTATTATTATTATTTTTTTTTTTTTTTTGTCGGATTCCCCTGGAACTGGAGTTCTCCTAGAATTGGAGTTTCAGATGGCTCTGGGCCACCATGTGGGTGCTGGGGATCGAACCCGGGTCCTCTGCAAGAGCGTCGGCGCTCCTAACCACTAGGCCATCTCTCCAGCCCAAATTTTATTATTTTTATTTTATGTGTATGAGTTCATTGCCTGCATGTAAGTGCACCCATATCATGCCCTGCCTGTGGAGGTTAGAAAAGGGTGTTGGATCCCCTGGAACTGGAGTTGCAAATGGTTGTCAGCCACCATGTGGATGCTGAGAATCAAACCCTGGTCTTCTGCAAGAGCAGCCAGTGCTCTTAACCATTGAGCCATCTTGCTAGCCCCAAATTCATAGGACTTAAAAAAAATTAGTTTACATGTATGAGTGTTTTGCATGTATGTAAGTACACCTATGCATCCAATGCCCACAGAGGTCAGGGGAGGGCATTAGATGCCCTGGAACTAGAGTTACTGGCAGACACCATGTGGGTGCTTGGAACAGAACCTGGGTCCTCTGCAAGAGCAGCCAATGCTCTTAACCACCGAGCCATCTCTCCTGCCCTCATAGGGTTTTTTCTCAAGTGTGAATTCTTTCACATCTTTGAAGGGAACTAGGAAGAACTCAGAGCATCACCACATTCATAACATTCCATGTGCACGAAGTGAAATATGACAAACAGGTGGTTTTACATGGCTTGTATTCACAGAGATTTTCCCAGCTTGGAGTTTGCTGATGTTTTCCAAATGAACAAGGAAAACCAAAGGATTTTAAATATAATTCACATGCACAGGATCCTTTCACACTGTGGGCTCTCAGGTATCTTGGCATACTTGTCAGAGAATTTAAGGTTTTCCCACATGGACTGTTTACATTCATGTTGCTTCTTTCTATATTCACCATCCTCCTATGGCTTGACTTCAAGAGTGAAAGATGAGGTACTTAGGTTGTATAGACCTGGACAGACTGTGCCACTTGCCTAAGGTCATTATAGCTGAGCTTGTTGGCTGTTCACCCATGCAAATGAAGGGGATGGGAGCAGGGGCAGTCACACACAGCGGCACCTCCCAACCCTAAGGGATTTTAGATTGGACTGTGATTGTACACAGTCTCGGGGAAGGGCTAGAATATATAGGCTGGGGAAGGTTACAGGAGGGTCTCTGTCTCAACCGGTTGTACAGAGATGGGGAAGCCGCCATCCATGGTCTGGTGAGAGACTTCCAGTTGGGTCTTGAAGGTGGAGGGAACACCCACACTCTGTAAGTAAACCCTCACCCAGTGCTCTGCAAATAAACTCATTGGTTTCCCAGAATGCACTTGGTGGAATCCTACATGGGTTTGACATTGGGACTAAGGAAGGAGGGAGTGGATGTTGTTTACATTCCCACTTCCAGAGAAGGAATTTTAGCAGCAACTAATTAAAGGATGAACAAAACATGAAAACATTTCTATACCCACTGCAGTGCAACAGGTTTACTTCAAGGAAAATCTTCCTGCAGATACTGAGATTGGTGTCAGGGCGATGGTTTCTCCACACAGACTACCTTCCCTGCTGTTGCACAGTGTCTCTGCAATGTGACTTCAGATTTTTTTCTCCAGACTTCCCCTTCGTTTCCTCACATTTACAAGGTCTATTTACAGTGCGGGTTTCCACGTCTCATTGAATACGTGCACTACTGTTATATCTCCTGTTTCCATATTCTTCACGTTCATATGGTTTAGAGTGAGGTACGATGTGCCTTGCGTTTCTTCTAGGATTTTTATAATTGTCTTCAGTGTTCTGGTCCAACTGGCTGCTCCTCCCCGACTGGGGACATCCTGTGCCCCCGTTCACCAATGAATGCCCTCACCAGCGATCTCCTCAACAGCTCCAGCTAGCTGTGATCACAGCACAGCACAGCACACAGTTCCAAGAACAAAATCAGTTTTTTTTTTTAATTTATTTATTTCTGTATGTGTATGAATGTACTGTCTGCATGCAGGTCTGTGCACCCGTGTCGTGCAATGCGGCGGAGGTCAGAAGAGGGTCTCGGATTCCCCTGGAACTGGAGTTCTCCTGGAATTGGAGTTACAGACGGTTCTTAGCCGCCATGTGGGTGCTGGGGATCGAACCCGGGTCTTCTGCAAGAGCGTCGGTGCTCTTAACCACTAGGCTGTCTCTCCAGCCCCACAAAATCAGTTTTTATGAGAGCAGAAAACTTTGTATGTTCAGTAGTAACATTGCAATTCGCGACATACAGTAATCTGGAATCCGTGTTGAGGTGTTCGGGCAGCGTTTGTTGGTGTTACAGAGCAAAGAGTGCCTATGTGTTCACAATCAAAGTCACATGACACAGTACAGGTACACACTGGTGGAAACACCTTGGATTCCTTATGCAGTTGATTACGAATTGATTTTTGGTCCTTGTATATTCAGAAACTTTTTTCTGTTGTCAAAGTGTTCATGGCTTCTACAATCAGTTTGAGGATCACGACAGACAGTTTACAAAGCTAGAGCTAGCAGTGCTCTGGGTACTTGATGGCATTGTCACAATCCTTACAACACTTTTATGGAATACTTAGAATTTTATCCCAATTCTTTTTTCTTTTTGTCCTAATTCTTTCTTATGGGGAAGATGAGATTTGCAAATGCATGCACATACAAATATCCCGTTGAATCCAGAACCTAATGCATGCTGAGTACTCTATCATTGAATTATACCCTTAGCCCAGTAATTACAGGAAATAGATTCTTTTTTTACATAAATAGATTCTTAATTACACTATGAAACTTGGTTTTGCATGTACTTTTTTTTTCAGTAATTCACAATGTACTAAAGACAAAAAAAAAAAAAAGAATATTTCTGTGGGTGCCATTTTTGATTCTGCTAAAATAAAATTATTGAATAAATTCCCAGGGGACATATGATGAAATAATTAGAACCATTGTTACATACTATTTTTACTGTGTTTTCAAAAAGCCCATACCACTGTTACAGTTCAAGAAGTAGTATAATTTTTTATAATGTGCTAGTACAAAAAAAAGCAGCTCAATATATCTTTATATACATTTCTTTTATCTCAAATATTAAATTATGTGCATTATTGCTACTCTCAGATGTGGACATCTTATCTGTAGATCTAATACCTAACTTTTTTTGTATCTGTATATACATATGGTATGCATGCAGTGTGGGTGTGTGTATAGTGTTTGGGTACATGTATGTATATGTGAGCACATGTGGATGCACAGGTACATGCGAAAGGCTGAAGTTGGTGTCAGGTGTCTTCCTTGATGGACCTCTACTTTATTTGTTGAGGGACAGTCTCTCATTGGACCTGGAGCTCTGTGTTTTGGCTACTCTGGCTGGCCAGCTTGCTCTAGGAATCCCCTGTCCCAGCTGTCTTGGGCTGGGATTACAGGCATGTCTACTGACACACCCACAGGCTTCTAGTTGGGTGCTGGGGATCTGAACTCTAATCACTTTATTCTCTGAGCCATTTCCTGAGACCACTGGGTGCCTTTTTTAGATTAACTGGCTAATTACATTCATTTACAATTTCAATTTTTATAACAATATGGAAGACTACTTTTAGGCACTTTATGTATAATTGGTAATTATGAATTGCTAGAAAGAATTTAAAAAACAAGGCTGGGCATGGTGGCACTTTAATCCTAGCACTTAGGAGGAAGAGGCAAGCAGATCTCTGTGAGTTCAAGGCCAGCCTGGTCTACATATTGAGTTCCAGGACAGCTGGCGCTACAGAGAGATTTTGTCTCAAAACAAAAACAAAAACAAACAAACCAAAAAAAGAATTTAAAAAACAAGAAGTATTCATTGGGCATTTCCCCTTAGATCATTATTGCATCCAACTGAATGACGAGCATAAGGACAAATATCAGGTGTTTAAAAGATCTCTGGGAATGTTGGCATGAAAGCTCCCAGAGTGTGTTGTTTCCAAAATTCCAAAAGTTCCTCTGCTTTGTTCGCTAGGTTTTAAATGCTTTAAAGTCAGAACAAAGTTGAAAGCATGGTTTAAAAATCCAGTTTTCAGAGACAAAGTTCAAGTACAAAACAGCTTCATTTCCCATGAATATGCATTTTAAAGGCAGATTATAATTCTCCAGAGTACGTAATGCAAATAACATGGACAGTGAATATAAAATATAAGTGATAACAATGTTTGCAGGAAAACATAAATCAAGAGAATGGCAAAACAATGGGGAGACTCGAAAAGGGAGAAAGGAATTTTGGCACAAGAATGACGAGAGAGATTATTAGTTAAAGGAACCTTAGACACTTCATTTAAATTATTCTATTATTCTATTAGTTGCAGTACCAGAAACATAAATGACGTGTGTGTGTTGGAAATTCCCACAGATTAGCTAGCCCACAGGATAATTTTACTTTTCATAATTAAGCAAACTTCCTATTTGCTTCTCATGTGGAAGAATAGCAGCTGAAGGAGTTTTCCTCCCCAGGCTTTGTCTTCTCTGTGAAAACTCCTTGGCAGTTTGATTCCTCCAGGAAGGCTGACTTCTTGATTCTTGGAAATATGGGGTCAATATACCAAAGACTTTTCCTGTCTATTATGATGAACATATAATAGCGGAGCATGCCTTTAATTCCAGCACTCAGGAGGCAGAGGCAGAGGCAGAGGCAGGCAGATCTCTGTGAGTTCAAGGCCAGCCTGGTCTTTATAGTGAGTTCCAGGACAGCTGGTGCTACAGGACCCTGCCTCGAAAAGATTAAAAAAACAAAACAAAACAACAACAACAAAAAAACCCTTCCCCTTAGTCTGGTAGAACTCATTGATTGATTTTTTTTTTTTTTTTTTTGAGATAGGGTCTCCCTGTAGTTCTGACTCTCTTGGAACTCACTCTGTAGACCAGGCTGGCCTTGAACTCACAGAGATCTGCCTGCCTCTGCCTCCCAAGTGCTAGGATTAAAGGTATGCACCACCATGCCTGGCTGATTTTTTTTTTCTAATGTTAAACCAGGTCATTTTATGTGTGTGTGTGTGTGTGTGTGTGTGTGTGTGTGTGTGTGTATTGCTCTATAGTAACTTACCCCCAAGTTTAACAGGATCAATTACACACACACACACACACATACACACACACACACACACACACACACACACACACACACGGTTTTAGAATTCAAAGTTCATTAACTGGCTGATTAGTTTGGAACTTAAGTGAAGATGTTGGTCAAGGCTGCATCCAACTTCATCACACAGCACTTGGCAGAAGGCCCAAGTCTTCCACCTGTGATCCTCAATTTATGGTTCTCATGACATGGCAGCAGGTGCTCTGAGAGAGAAGTCAAGAACTATCTAGTAACCACTGTGTCTTTAATGGCTGCACCTCACTTGATGTGATATGATATATCTTCATGTCTCCTATATTCCATTGTTTGCAAACTGCAGTTCTGATATAATGTGGGAGTAACTGGGAACCATTTTAGAGATGAAAAAGTCATGTTGTTTTCAATTTTTTACCTATTATTGGACTTGGTTGTTCATATATGATTATAATTTTTGTATCTATTTTTAATTATTTTTATTTTATATGTATATGAGTGTTTAGCCTGACAGTTTGTAAGTACACCTCATGTGTGCAATAACCATGCAGACCAGAAGAGAGCATTATTTGATCTCCTGGAACTGGAGTTATGGACAGTTGTTAGCTGCCATGTGGGAGCTGGGAACCAAACCCCAGGTCCTCTGGAAAAGAGCCCATGCACTTATCCACTGATCCCCCCAGCTGTGTCTGCATTTTTTAAAATAAAATTAGCCTGTGGGTTTTTTTTTTCTTGTAATCATAATGAGATGACTACTTGTTATGATTTGGATCTGAACTGTCCCCCAAAGGTTCAGATATAAAAGCCTTCTTTACCAGCTAATGGGGCTTTGAGAATGTGATTGGATCATGAGGCCTCTGACTTAAATTAATCCATTGATAGATTCAGAATCTGGTAGCATCCTGGGAGGTGATGGAAACTAAGAGGCAGGCTTGATTGAGAGATGTAGGTCATCGGGACTGTGACTATGACTATGTCCCTAACCACTTGTCGCTCCTTCCTGCCCTCCAGGACAACAGCAGATTTGCGCTGACACATGCTCCTTGCCAGAAACAAAACCATCAAGTGACCATGTGCTGAAACCTGGGAAATCACGAACCACAATAAATCTCTCTTTCTTTAAACTGTATTCCCGAGAGTATTTGTTACAGTGTTATAACCCCCAACACAACAGTGTCTCTTTTTCTGATCTCTGAAAAGATGTGCATGGTATGAGAATGCACTGAAATAATTCCTTGACTGTCAGAACTCAGTACAAATCCATCTAAGCTGGAAACAGCCCTCGGCTCTAATTTCCTCACCTGTACTCAAAGGTCATTCCATTTTCCTCTTCTGTGGTAGACTTTTTTCACAAATTTCATACATCTTAATCATATTTAGACCCCCTCTGCTATTCGCACCTTCCATAGCCTCCCCACCAGTTTTCATGCATTCTGTCATGGATGTTGAGGCCTACCAAGCCAGGTTTCTGTCCCTAAATGTCCCTTGATGTGAGCTCATTCACTGGAGCCTGGTCAGCCTATATAGTTTCCCTCCTTTAAAGAAAACCAACCTTCCTCTCCCAGTAGTAATTGGTTGCCAATAGTTTCTCAGCTAAGGCTGGGACTTCTTATCCAATTCCCCAGTTCTATGCTGGATTTTGTCTAGTTGGACTTGCCTGGGTCTTGTGCATGATCTCCCCATTGCTGTAAGTTCATGTAAGTAACCTCCCAGCTGTCTGGAAAACTGTTTCCTGTGGTCATTCACTTCCCCTGGCTCTTACATCTTTCTGCCCCTTCTTAAGTGATAGTTCCTGAGCCCTGGGTGGTAGAGGTTTGATACATGTCCTACCCAGGGACATGTACCCTACAGTCTCTTATTCTCTATGCTTTGGCCAGTTGTGGTTTTCGGGGTTAATTAACATCTGCTGCATAAGAAAACTTCACTGGTAAGACTTAAGAAATGCATTAATATTCTTCCTGCTTCCTGTTCTGCTATGTTCCCTGAGCCTTAGCTATAGAGTTTATATTGTAGATGTGTCACTTAGGGCTAGAGTTCTCATAGACACTTATTTTCTGCATTTGACCAGTTATGGAACTCTGTAATAGTCTCCATCTGTTGCAAGAAGAAGCTTTTTGATGAGTATTGAGAAGACTTGTCTGTAAACATAGGGTATATATTTAGCATACAGTAAGAAATTATCGAATGGTATCCCTCATCTGTGGATGCTAACACCAATTACATAATTGTATGGCAAACTGAGAAATGTCAATGTGATCTGAAAACAACTGTGCTCTTATATTGTGAATCCCTTAAAAAAATAAAAATAAAAATAAAGAAATTATGTTGGTCTAGGGATATGGCAGACATGGGCTTTTCTCCAGGATCTATGACCTCTCCAGCCATGTGTATTTGGCTATGTTTAAAGTGTCATCCATGAGTTGTCTCCTGTAGAAAGGGTCTTAAATCCAACTAGATACCTGTTTATTACCCCCAAAAGAAATGCGCCACTACTGCATGGATAGTGATAGTTTGCTGGGCGAGTCATTGTTTTGTTTATTAGGCTTTACAGCTGCTTTCTTCTCTCGACAGCTTGAATAGTAGAGCCTCTGATACTCTGAGAGCTAGTCTTTAAGAAGGAGTCTCCCAGGTCAGTTTCCAGCTCCATTGCTCCAAGTCCTAAGTCTGAAGTATGTCCTATCTTCAGCAATACAGTCTTACGTTCAAGTTTTTGCAGGCAAGCAAGGGTTGTGACAATAACCTATATTATTTTGGGAGTCTCTTGATTACCCTGACCAACAACTTGAAGGAATGTTTCTCCTGCCTAGAACTGAGTTTTCCATTATATAGCCTTCAGCTATACACATACACTCATCTATCTATCTATCTATCTATTTATCTATCTATCTATCTATCTATCTATCTATCTATCTATCTATCTATCTAATCTCTCTCTCTACCTATCTATCTTATATAGTTTTCAGTAGTTCAATAGCCTACTGAAAACTATACATATTGTACATATATGTATAGTATGGATACATAGTTTTTATACATATTATACATATATAATATGTATAGTTTTCAGTATACATATTATACATATATGTATAGTATATATAGTTTTCAGTAGGCTTTTGAATTAATACATTTTCCTCTGTTTTTCACTTAAGCATTGTCTCTCTTCTCTCTCCCCATCCTACCCTCTCTCTTCCCTCTCCAGTTAAAATACCCTAATTTTCCCCAAATCCCCAAATCCCCCTTGACCTATCGCCTACTATCCTCTGTACCGTCCAGCGGTATGAATCATCAGAGGCGGACTGGGAATGAATCACTCATCTAACTTATTCTTTGTAGTTTCTTTAATGGCGCCATTCACTTCTTAACTTTTACAGTTCTTAATGTTATTTACAATTGCATGCAATTACGAACGCTACTAACCACTAATGCTACTAACAATAGTAGCTTAGAAACCAAGAATATTTATACCAGTATTGAGCCAATCAGCAGCTTCGCGTCTATAGATACAATTCCTTAAGTAAGAAGCTTTGTGTTCGTAGATACAATTTCTTATGAAAAATGCTATATTCATGAAGTTGACAAGGTAACATAACATAGCATCTTAAAAGTTACTGAAGCATGCGCACTGTGTTCTTCAGCCAGCGCCTTTTGGCCAGAGACCAAGCGCCATGGCTGCAGACCAAGAGGCATTTCTCTTCAGCCTGTCACTTCAGGCACTCTTTGTCTCCCACAATCTTCCTCTCTCAAGCACCCCTTTCACTCTTCCCTCATGGTTCCTTTCAATTTTCCTGGCTCCTGGGGTTACATCAGGATATATATCCACATCCAAGGATTTGGAGCAAAGATCCACAAATGAGAGAGTGCTTGTTTTTCTGAGTCTGTGTTGCTTCACTTAGTATAACAGCTTCTAGTTCCATCCATTTACCCACAATATTTTTCTTTACTGCTGAGTAGAACTCCAATGTGTAAATGTACCACATTTTCATCATCCATTTATCAATTAAGGGACATTTAGCTTGTTTCCATTTCTTAGGTATTATGAAAAGAGCAGCAACAAACATGGCTACAGAAGTATCTCTGCAGTAAGATGAGCCCTTTGGGTATATGCCAAGTAAGTGGTAGGACAGGATCAAATATGGTAGATTCATTTTTAGTTTTTAAAGCATTATTTATCATTTGTATTTTATGTCTGTGAGTGTATTGTCTGCCTGCGTGTAAGTGCACCTGTGTTGTGCAATGCTCTTCAAGGTCAGATATGGGTGTCAGATCCCCTGGAAGTGGAGTTATAGATGGTAGTTAATCACCATGTAGGTGCCTGGAACTGAAACTGGGTCCTCTGAAAGAGCAGCCAGTGCTCATAACCGCTGAGCCATCTTTCCAGCCCCATTTTTTTTAAGAGTTCTCCACAGATTTCCACAATGGTTACACTGGCTTGCAATCCCACTAGCAGGGAAGGAGACTTCCCCTCTCTTGCAGCCTCGCCAGCATTTGGTGTCATTTGTTCTCCTAACCTTAGCCATTCTGACTAGGGTAAGATGAAATCTTAAAGTAGTTTTAATTTACATTTCCCTAATTACTAAGGATGTTGAACACTTTTTAAGGTGTTTCTTAGCCATTTTATTTATTCTTTTGAGAGCTTTCTATTCAGATTGATAACCCATTTTTAACTGAGTCATTTGTTTTCTTGATTCTTTGTTTTTTGAGTTCTTTGTATATTGTATATATTGATCCTCTACAGGAGCTTTTAAATGAGATCCCATTTGCTGATTGTTGATCTTAATTCCTGAGTAACTGAAGGTTTCCACACCTATATGTTGTAGGGTACTGCCTGTTTTCTGCTAACAGCTCTTTCCTATACCTATATGTTGTAGGGTATTGCCTATGTTTTCTGCTAATAGCCACAGCATTTCAGGTTTACACATTGAGGTCTTTGATCCATTTGGAATTGACTTTTGTACAGGGTAACAGATATGAGTCTAATTTCATTCTTTTTACACATGGAGATTTAGTTTTGCCAGGACAATTTGTTGAAGATGCTATCTTCCCTTCAGTGTGTATTCTTGGCACCTTTGTCAGATATTACAAACTAACCAGAAAAATATAACAAAGTGAACTTTAGTTATGGCTCACTCACTCATGTATGCATTCATGTTTGGGACTTCTGTTTTGTTCCATTGATCTACCTGTCTGTTTTTGTGCCAGTACCATGCTGTTTTTATGACCAGGGCTCTGTAATATAGTTTGAGATCTGATTAGGCAATCTTCCAACATGGCTCATTGTGCTCAGAATTGTTTGGGTCTTTTATGACTCCATCTGAATTTAGAATATTTTTTTCTATTTCTGCGAAGAATGTCAGGAGGATTTTGATTACAATTGCATTGAGTCAGGCTGGAGAGGTGGCCTAGAGGTTAAGAGTGCTGACTGCTCTTAACCTCTAGGACCCGGGATCGATCCCCAGCACCCACATGGCGGGTAAGAACAGTCTTGACTCCAGTTCCAGGGGAAGCCGAGACCCTCTTCTGACCTCCACAGCATTGCACAACATGGGTGAACAAACCTGCATGCAGACAGTACATTCATACACATAAAAAAATAAAATTTAAAAAACCAATTGCATTGAGTCTATCAATAGCTTTTAGTAGATAATCGTTTTCACAGTATTAACTCCATCAATCCATGAGCATGGGAGGTCTTTCCATTCCTCATATCTTCCTCAACCTCTATCTTCAAAGATTAAAATTTTTCATTATACGAGTCTTTAATGTCTTTGGTTAGGTTTATTCCTAGGTACATTTTTCTTTTCTTTTTTTTTTTATCAAATCTAGACCCATGCCCCCCCCCATTCCCCCACCCCACCAGAGCTCATGCATTCTGCCAAACATGCTTTTCATCTCTTTCTCAGTCTTTCTCAATATTCTCCATGAGGAAGTTGACTGGTTTGAGCAGAAGTTCACTGTTTCAGTCAGTTCTTTGATGCAGTCCTTTCTGTTGTTGTTGTTTTTCCAATATGTATCACTCCCAACTGCTTTGGACAAAAGCTCAAGGGGCCATGCGCAAGAAATACTTACAAGTAGGTAATTGGCACTAGCATCCAGAGATGAGGGATATCATTCATCATTTGTTTTTCGGGGACTGTGTTACTTCACTCAGCATGATGTCCTCTAGCTCCAGCCATTTTCCTGCAAAGCTCGTGATGTCTACTGCTGCATAGAACTCCATTGTGTAGATGTACCACATTTTCTCTATCCACTCATCAGTTGAGGGTCATTTGGGTTGGTTCCAGCTCCTTGCTATTGTGAAGAGAGCTGCAATAAACATGGCTGTGCATGTATCTCTGTGGTGGGATGAGTCTTGAGGGTACATGCCCAGGAGTGGCATGGCTGGGTCGGGTGGCAAGTTCATTCCAAGTCTTCCAAGGGTTCTCCACACTGCTTTCCATAGTGGCTGTACGAGTTTATATTCCCAACAGCAGTGGATGAGTGTTCCCTGTTCTCCACAACCTCTCCAGCACTTGGTATCATTTGTTTTCTTGATCCTAGCCAGTCTTATTGGAGTAAGATGATATCTTAAAGTGATTTTGATTTGCATTTCCTTAATGATTAGTGATGCTGAACACTTCTTAAGGTGTTTCTCAGCCATCTCTAATTCCTCGCTTGTGAAGTCTCTGTTCAGTTCTTTGCTCCATCTATTGAATGAGTCATTTGTTTTCTTTTTACTTTGGTTATTGAGTAGTTTATATATTCTGGAAATCAATGCTTTGTCAGATGTATCTGCAGTGAAGGTTTCCATCCCACTCTGTGGGATTTCTCTTCACTTCCTTGATTGTTTCTTTTGATGTACAGAAGCTTTTGAGTTTGATGAGGTCCCATTTGTCAATTGTCGACCTTAATTCTTAGCTCATAAATGTGCCTTTAAAAGGCACCCAGTGGAAATGCTCAGAGGGTAAAGTGCTTAGAGGACTAAAGTGCAGAACCCCAGCACTCATGTAAAAGCCTGTGGGTATGGGGGCTGGAGAGATGACTCAGCAGTTAAGAGTGCCAACTGCTCTTGCAGAGGACCCTGGTTCAATTCCCAGCACCCATATGGCAGCTAAGAACCATCTTTAGCTCCAGTTCCAAGGGAATCCAATGCCCTCTTCTGACTTCTGTGGCATTGCATGGCACGGGTGCACCAACCAGCATACAGACAGTACACTCATACACATAGAAAATAATATTAATTAATTAATTAAATTTTAAATTAATTAATTTTTAAATTAATTAATTTTTTAAAAGCCTGTGGGTTTGTCAGTGTGTTGGCTTGCTTGTAATCCCAGCCCAGGGGAAGTGGGACAGGGAATTTTGAGAGCAAGCATGTAAGATGGAGATTGATCAAGGGAGATAATCAAGGGAGATACCTCTACTTGTACACACAGGCACATACACACTCATACACCCAAACACCATGTGCGCACACATACATGCATGCACACAACAACACTCATATACATATGCAAATAAGTTTGGATAGTATATTACAAAAGATGAAATGTCTACTTCTGAGAGTAACACTTACATAATCTGAGTTCTACCTTCCTATTGCTTGAATTAAGAGATTTGGTAGACCCTTGTTCTTAATTCCCATTGATAGCTGTGTTTAAAGAACCACCTGTTCAGGACTGGCAAGATGGCCCAGCAGACCTGGGTTTGCTTCCCAGCACCCATATGGTAGCTAACAACCATCTGTAACACCAGTTCCAAGGGATTTGATGCCTTCTTCTGTCCTCCATGGCCCTCATACAACATGGGTTCACTTACACACATGCAGGCAAAACATTCATCATACACACAAAATATAAATAAATTCAAAACAAGCTTTTTTTTTTTGGTCTTTTTGAGACAGGGTCTCCCTGTAGCCCCAGCTGTCCTGGAATTCACTCTGTAGACCAAGCTGGCCTTGAACTCACAAAGATCCACCTGCCTCTGCCTCCTGAGTGCTAGGATTAAAGGCATGCACCACCAAGCCTTGCTCAAAACAAGCTTTTTGTTTATTTTTTTTTAATTTTATTTATTCTTTTTTTTTATTTTTTTTTTATTTTTAACAAATCTAGACCCATGTTCCCGCTCATTCCCCCACCCCACCAGAGCTCGTGCATTCTGCCAAACATGCTTTCCATCTCTTAGTCTTTCTCAATATTTTCCATGGGGAAGTTGACTGTTTTGAGCAGAAGTTCACTGTTTCAGTCAGTTCTTTGATGCAGTATTTACTGTTGTTGTTGTTGTTTCCAAAATGCGTTATGCCCAACTGCTTTGTACAAAAGCTCAGGGGGCCCTACACAAGAAATACTTACAACTGGGTATTTGGCACTAGCATCCACAGATGAGTGATACCATGCATCGTTTGTTTTTCTGGGACTGTGTTACTTCACTCAGCATGATGTCCTCTAGCTCCAGCCATTTTCCTGCAAAGCTCGTGATGTCGTCTTTCTTTACTGCTGCATAGAATTCCATTGTGTAGATGTACCACATTTTCTCTATCCACTCGTCAGTTGAGGGGCATTTAGGTTGGTTCCAGCTCCTTGCTATTGTGAAGAGAGCTGCAATAAACATGGCCGTGCATGTATCTCTGTGGTGGCGTAAGTCTTGAGGGTACATGCCCAGGAGTGGTATGGCTGGGTCGGGTGGCAAGTTCATTCCAAGTCTTCCAAGGGTTCTCCACACTGCTTTCCATAGTGGCTGTACAAGTTTACATTCCCACCAGCAGTGGATGAGTGTTCCCCTTTCCCCACAACCTCTCCAGCACTTGGTATCATTTGTTTTCTTGATCTTAGCCAGTCTTATTGGAGTAAGATGATATCTTAAAGTGGTTTTCATTTGCATTTCCTTAATGATTAGTGATGTTGAGCAGTTCTTGAGGTGTTTCTCAGACATCTCTAATTCCTCGCTTGTGAAGTCTCTGTTCAGTTCTTTGCTCCATCTATTGAGTGGGTCATTTGTTTTCTTTTTTCTTTGTTTTTTGAGTAGTTTATATATTCTGGAAATCAATGCTTTGTCAGATGTATCTGCAGTGAAGGTTTCCTCCCACTCTGTGGGATTTCTCGTCACTTCCTTGATTGTTTCTTTTGATGTACAGAAGCTTTTGAGTTTGATGAGGTCCCATTTGTCAATTGTCGACCTTAATTCTTGTGCAGCTGCTGTCTGATTTAGGAAGTCTTTTCCTACGCCTATGTCTTGTAGTCTGCTGCCAACTTTTTCTTCTATCACCTTCAGAGTTTGGGGTTTCACGTTGAGGTCTTTAATCCATCTGGAGTTGACTTTTGTACAGGGTGAGAGGTAGGGGTTTAATTTCATTCTTCTACAAGTGGTGATCCAGTTTTGCCAACACCACTTGCTGAAGATGCTGTCTTTTCTCCATTGTGGTTTCTTGGCCCCCTTGTCAAATATGAGATGGCTGAAATTGTATGTGCTCAGATTTGGATCTTCGGTTTTGTTCCATTGGTCAACAGGTCTGTTTTTGTGCCAGTACCAGGCTGTTTTTATGACTATAGCCCTGTAGTATAGTTTAAAATCTGGTGTAGAGATCCCTCCTGTGTAGATCTTTTCACTCAGGATTGATTTAGCTATTCGGGGTCTTTTGTTTTTCCAAATGAATTTAAGAACTTTTGTTTCCAAGCCTGTGAAGAAACTCTTGGGGATTTTGATTGGGATTGCATTAAATCTATACAAGAGTTTTGGTAAAATGGACATTTTTACAATGTTAATTTTCCCAATCCATGAGCATGGGAGGTTTTTCCATCTTCTGAGGTCTTCTTCAATTTCTTTCTTTAAGGGTTTAAAATTTTTGTTGTAGAGGTCTTTGGTATCTTTGGTTAGGTTTGTTCCTAGGTATCTTATTGTTTTTGAGGCTATTGTGAGTGGGAAGGTCTCTTTGAATTCTTTCTCCAGTTGCTTGTTTTTGGTGTAAAGAAAGGCCATTGATTTTCTAAGGTTAATTTTGTATCCTGCCACTTTGCTGAAGCTGTTAATCGTTTCTAGGAGTTTTCTGGTGGAGTTTTTTGCATCCCTTAAGTAAACAATCATATCATCAGCAAATAGGGATAGTTTGACTTCCTCTTTTCCAATTAGTACTCCTTTAATATCCTTTTCTTGCCTTATTGCTCTAGCAAGTGTTTCAAGCACTATGTTGAAGAGGAGTGGTGATAGGGGGCAGCCTTGTCGGGTTCCTACCTTTAAAGGGAATGTTTCTGTCATTTCCCCATTTAGGATGATATTGGCTGTGGGTTTCCTGTATATGGCTTTGATTACATTGAGGAATGATCCCTCCAATCCAATTCCTTCTAGGACTTTAAGCATGAAGGGATGCTGGATTTTGTCAAAGGCTTTTTCAGCATCAATTGAGATGATGGTGTGGTTTTTGTCTTTGATTCCATTTATGTGTTTGATGATGTTTATTGATTTTCGTATGTTGAACCATCCCTGCATCTCTGGTATGAATCCAACTTGGTCATGATGGAAAATTTTATTTATTCTTATATTTGTATGAATGTACTGTCTGGATGTAGGTCTGTGCACCCGTGTCATGCAATGCCATGGAGGTCAGAAGAGGGTGTCAGATTCCCCTGGAACTGGAGTTAAAGATGGTTCTCAGTCGCCATGTGGGTGCTGGGGATCAAACCCGGGTCCTCTGCAAGAGCAGTTGGCACTCTTAACCGCTAGGCCATCTCTCCAGCCCAAAACAAGCTTTTTAAAAGAGCTGCTTATTCCTCCTGATCAGGTATCTTGGAATTGAGGTAGGAATACTGATTAGCTGTGATAAAGCACCACAGTTTGGCTGAGTAGAGCAGTGTATGACTATAATCTGAGAACTCAGGAGGCTAATGCAAGAGGATCATGAGCTTGTGCCCAGCCTGAGTTACACTGACTCAACTGCTTTTATTTCCCTTCTTTTTACATGCACATTCTGCTTGTTTTTTCTTCCATGTCATCCTTTTCAGCCTAAGACATTGGCCAATATCTGGAAGTAACAGGATTATTTGTATTGCTTAGAACACCATGACCTTTTCTGTTTTCAAAATAAACTGGTTTGAGTAGAAAGTTTGGCTTCCTAGTGCTGACAGTGCTCAGGTTACTCAGTCAAGACCTATAAGATGTTTAACCTTGTATGTATTTACCTTGAGTTCTCATTCTTCAAATAGCCATTGGAATTCTAAGCTTTTGGATATTTCAACACTGTGCAACAGAACAGGCAGGAATTGCAAGGATATTGGACACATAATGCCTAGCCAGCACATGCTACCTTTTCCCTTCCAACTTCACTAACAAAGCACATATTGAAAGATAGTATCATTAAAAATATATAACGAAAGTTACCATCATTAAGAAAGTGCATATGGGGGACTAGAGAGATGGCTCAGTGGTTAAGAGTACCGACTGCTCTTGCAGAGGACCCGGGTTTGATCCCCAGCACCCATATGGCAGCTGAGAACCGTCTTTAACTCCAGTTCCAGGGGAATCTGACACTCTCTTCTGACCTCCAAGGCATTGCACGACACAGGTGCACAAACCTACATGCAGACAGTACATTCATATACATACAAAAATAAATAAAAAAATAAAAATAGTACTACTGATTTTTCTCTTGACACATGGCCATTTAAAAGAAAGATTGGGAGGGTGGACTGGAGAGATGGCTCAGCAGTTGTAGAGAGGACCTGGGTTGATTCGCAGCACCCATATGGCAGCTAAGAACCATCTGTAACTCTAGTTCCAGGGGATCTGACACCCTCTTATAACCTCCTCAGACATTGCAAGATGTGGGTGTGCCTACCTTCATGCAGGCATTACACTCACACACATAACATAAAAATAATAAATAAATATTTTAAAAAGAAGAAAGATGGACTCCACCACTTCCTGAAATGGGGCCTAGTTATGTGATTATATTTTATAATAGGAAATAAGTGGAAGTGTTTTGTGTAGTTTGCAGAATAGATCCTTCAATAAAGTCTCTCTCCTCCTTCCTCCCTCATGTGGCTTAGAGCATATATGTGATAGCTACCTTGGACTAGTCAGGGAAAGGGTAAAACATTCTTGGGACCAAGCAGAGGAAGCTTTGTTAACTGGGGAACCTCAGAGAGATTTCCCTAAACAAGCTACCTCCAGATTCTTGGGTAATAAAGACACGAATTTCATTTTATTTTCAGAAGCTGTTATTTATTTTATTTTTTTAATTTTATTTACTTTTTTTATGTGTATGAATGTACTGTCTGCATGCAGGTTTGTGCACCCACGTCGTGCAATGCCTCGGAGGTCAGAAGAGGGTATCAGATTCCCCTGGAACTGGAGTCAAAAATAGTTCTTAGCCGCCATGTGGGTGCTGGGGATGGAACCTGGATCCTCTGCAAGAGCAGTCAGCATTCTTAACTGCTAGGCCATCTCTCCAGCCCCAGAAGCTGTTATTTATGTACAAACATATAACTTAGTCCAAGAATCATGCTTAAAATGTTTTCATATATCATAATCTTTTAGAGCAACAAAATGTATTTATTAAATCATTCATCAAACATGAAACTACTCAGTATTAAGCACTGTTTTAGATACTGAGAGTAAAATGGGGAATGAGTCAGAGTCTGCTCTCATGAGCTTACATGTTCTAGATGGGGGGCATTCCAGCAGTTACTAAATATGGAAGTGGTAGTGAGACACCCATAACCCAAGTAGAATAAGAGAGTTAAGGAGAGACATCAAGTGTTTTAAAAATAAGGTTACTGTGGAGTTTATGCCACATTATGCTTACATCTTAATTTAAAACAGCATGACTCTTAGCATGCCTTTTTAACTCAAAAGTAGACCCAAACTGCTGAGAACTGTTTGTTCAGATTTCTCTCTGAACTGTGCTCTCCTCAAAAGGATCAGTCGTTTTGTTGAAATAGTATAGCCAGAGCTGGGCGTGGTGGCACATGCCTTTAATCCTAGCACTTGGGAGGCAGAGGCAGGCAGATCTTTGTGAGTTCAAGGCCAGCCCGGTCTACAGAGCAAGTTCCAGGACAGTTGGGGCCCAGGGACACCCTGTCTTGAAAAGACCAAAAAAAAAAAAAAAGAAATAGTATAACTAGCATGAAATGGGGACATAAAAGTCTCATCCTTATCTTATCAGAAGAATCTTGCCTTTTCTGATCTCTGGATCTACACCAACACAAACGCACAGGCATTATCAATTGAATCTCATCTGTTGTTTGCAATGCAAATGGGAAGTCCTTCATATCTTTGTTGGAATCACTTTACTTTTGATATTCTCCACATACACACACCCATACATACAGTATTCTAGGTCCACGGTAAGGAAGGATCTTGAGGAATTAAAGCTGTGATTAGGTCACAAGAGGAGCTCAAGGCCGAGTAGGCTCATTTTCATTATAGACAAGCTAAAACAAGATAAACTTTTTGGTTGTAATGTTAAGTAAAAATCATTTGTCCAGAGTATGTCCATATTGTAAAAGTCATTCTTACAGATTATATTTGAGTAGAGATTTGAAGAAAGTTAGTAAAATTGAAATCACTACATTGTCTGGAGACAACTCTATAACTGGAGAATTCTCCACAACATATACAAGCAAATATTATCCTAGAAGTAGAAACACGACGGACATGTTTGAAGTATAGTAAAGCCAACAAGACTAAGGCTGATGAAACAAAGCTGCAGATGTAGATTCGAGGGCTCATGTGGGACTTGGGGCTGTCCTTTGAGAACAAGATCAGAGGGTTTTAAGCAGGATACAGTCAATTTGAGTTTCATTTCAAAGGCATCTCTGTGGACCATGGGAAGTTAGTGGTGGCAAGGATTGGGGTGATAGTTGTGAGGAAGTAATAAAATTCTGGGTGTATTCTGAGATTAGAAAAGACATGATTTGTTAATAAGTTGATTACAGAGATAATAAGGACTCAGAAATACTGAGCTGCTAGTCTTACTGTAAATTCCCAAGTGTAGATTAAAACTGCGGGAACAGTTTGTGGCTCTTCTCAAGACACTGATTTCAAGTCATAACTACCCTCACAATGACTTGTATGTGCTAACTCTACACATATTATATTTAACTTCCATGGTCATCCTATTGGAACAGCTATTACTATATTCACTTTTACAGATGCAAATGTTAAGTTTTAAACTGATTGCATCATTTGTCCAAGGTCCTACAGTGAGTGATTGGGCAGAGCCAGAGCTCCTATTCCTGTCTCCAAAGCCTCATCAGCAATCCCCTCTGCTGCATAGCCTTGGATGTTTCTAGTCTTCCACCAGTTTAGAGTAGGATCAGACACATAACTCCCCAGCCAAAACTGTCTCTACATCTGTTTCATACAGCCCATGAATTAAGGGGTAGGGAAGGTGGGTTTTTGTTGTTCTTTGAAACAGGGTCTCATGTAGCCCAGTTTAGCTCAGGTAGCTGACACCAGACTTGAACTCTTTTTTTTTTTTTTTTTTTGGTATTTTTAAGACAGGGTCTCCCTTTAGTCTCAGCTGGCCTGGAGCTTGCTCTGTAGACAAGGCTGGCCTTGAACTCACAGAGATCTGCCTGTCTCTGCCAAGACTTGAACTCTTGATCTTCCTGCATCCACCTCCCAATTGCTGGGATTATAGAAATATGGTATCATACCTGACTACAAAAATGTTTTTAAAAAGTAAAAATCGAAACAAAAATATTCCACAACTTTTAATAGTGGTGTGAAACTCAAACGTGTGTCCATAAATAAAGTTTTATTGGAGCACAGTCACGCCTATTTGTTTTTCTATTATTGCCAGTGGCTATTTTTGAGCTACAATGGCAGAGCAGATAAGTTTCATGAAGACCACTTGGCCCACAAAACCTAAATTTGGCCCTTAACAAAAAATTTTCTATCCCTGATTGAAAGATCCTGTTCTACCATTTATGAACTACTATTAGTGAAACATTTCTATTGTAGTTAACATTTCTAAATTCAAGAGGTAATCCTCTGTGAGAATTTGCTCACCTAGTTAAGGATCAGCTATTTAGGCTGGGGCTATAGCTTGCCCAACAGGAAGTAAGCCCTGGGCTTAATCCCCAGCATCACATTAACGGGATGGTGGACTGCAGCAGACCCAGCACTGGAGGGATAGAGATTCAGAAGCGCAAGGTCACCCTCAGACAAGTATGAGTTTGAGGCCAGATGTGCTGTTTGAGACCTTGTCTCTAAATAAATAAACAATAGACAAAAGATAGATAGATAGATAGATAGATAGATAGATAGATAGATAGATAATAGAGAAAGGAAGAAAGGAAAGAAGGAAAGAATGAGGGAATGGAAGGAAGAAAGGAAGGAAAAAAGAAAGAGGAATTACTCATGTCATTTTGTTTAATGTGAAAGCACATTACGAATAATATTAATTAATAGTAATTATAATCAGAATAATGGCAAATAACCTTTTTAATTTTATTCTTATTTTATGTGCATGAGTATTATGGCTGCATGTGTATGAGTGTACTCGTGCCATGTGTATGACTGCATGTGTATGAGTGTACTCGTGCCATGTGTATGGTTGCATGTGTATGAGTGTACTCGTGCCATGTGTATGACTGCATGTGTATGAGTGTACTCGTGCCATGTGTATGGCTGCATGTGTATGAGTGCACTCGTGCCATGTGTGTGACTGCATGTGTATGAGTGCACTCGTGCCATGTGTGTGGCTGCATGTGTATGAGTGTACTCGTGCCATGTGTATGGCTGCATGTGTATGAGTGCACTCGTGCCATGCAGTGCCTTTGGAGAACCAAGCAGGGCATCAGATCTTGTGGAACCAGGGCTATAGATGGCTATTGATGGCTGTTAGCCAACATGTGGGTGGTGGGACTTGGACCCGGGTCTCCTGAAAGAATAGTCAGTGCTCTTAACCACTGTGCCATCTCTCCAGCCCTGGCAAATAAACCTTTGACAATTCCTTCATATGTACCCACTATCACTCTTCTCTTCTCTTCTCTTCTCTTCTCTTCTCTTCTCTTCTCTTCTCTTCTCTTCTCTTCTCTTCTCTTCTCTTCTCTTCTCTTCTCTTCTCTTCTCTTCTCTTCTCTTCTCTGTCTCTCTGTCTTTCTTTGTACCCCTCTCTCTCCACTAAAAGCAAAACAATCTGTATAATTCAGGAAACTGTGAATTTCTGTTATTTTGAAATTATTATAGAATTTGCCTTTGCCTTTTTGAAGAATTTGAGTTCTCAAATGTCTAGCTTGTTGCTATATCACACACCAATCTATAAACCCTAATTGCAATCAAGTTCACTTCTTCTCAGTGTGCCAAAGGTGAAGAATCATGCTAACACTGATCAAGGGATGGTGTTCTGTGGTTGAACAAGTCACTCTATTTAAAGAATTATGTAAATTCTATGCACATGTCTCTCCCAGTAATGACCTAGAATGGAGAAAATAAGAATGCAAAAACAAGACCAGAGCCAAATATGAAAGGAAGGTGGTGTTCGGTCTCAGTGCCAAGGACAGAACAGCTGTCTAAGTTGTTTTTAATCTGTGAATCTAGAAGCAGCTGAGCTGCAAACCTCAGCATCTGTATGCACAGAGTTATCTATGTCTCACTATCATTGCTGGTGAATGTCTCTTCCAATAAAAATTGAACAGCTTGCCGGGCATGGTAGTATAGGCCTTTAGTCCCAGGACTCGGGAGGCAAAGACAGGCAGATCTCTGTGAATTCAAGGTCAGCCTGGTCTACATAGTGAATTCCAGAACAGCTGGGGCTACAGAGAGACCCTGTCTCAAAAAAGACCAAAAAAAAAAAAAAACAAAACAAAAAAAAAACGAACAGTTCCTTTTCATCTATTCCATTTAGGACCAGTCCTAGAGAGTTAGGTAATCTCATCCATGAAGTAGACGTGGAAAGAGATCCATCTGAATTGCTTTAGAGTAGAAGTGGCTGTCTGGACTCCTCAGACAGCAACTGTTTTAGGTGTATGTGTATTTCCAAGGTATTAACAGTCCATCATGGCTGGGAGGGAGTAACGAGACATTCACAGCAAGGTGGCCAAAGAGAGGAAGGGGATACAGGACAGACCGAGATAATCCTCTCAGCAACCTGCTGACTACGGGAGGTCCCATCTCTTATCTTTCCTTTCCTTTTCAATTATTTTTTTATCTTATTTTAAAATTCATTCTCTCTCTCTCTCTCTCTCTCTCTGTCTTTGCCACAGCACATGTGTGGAGGTCAGAGGATAACTTTTGGCAGTCAGTGCTTACCTTCCACCAAACAGTTCCAGGTATCAAACTCAGGTCGTCAGTCTTGGTGGCAAGCACCTTTATCTACTGAGTCATGCAGTAGGCCCATTTGCATTTTAAAAATAATTTTTTTGTCTTTTTGAGACAGGGTCTCTCTTTAGTCCCAGCTGGCCTGGAGCTCACTATATAGACCAGGCTGGCCTTGAACTCACAGAGATCCACCTGCCTCTGCCTCTTAAGTGCTGGGATTAAAGGCCTGCACCACCACGCCTGGCTTAAAAAATAATTTTTAAGTTAAGCATACAAAGTAACTTAAAATGGACTTTGTTATGGCATTTTTACACATTTTGTCATTATATTTTGTTCCTGTTTGTTCTTCTCCCCGACCATCTTTCCTCTATCCCTACTACCTCCTGGCTCTTTCCCTTCCTTGCCTCAGACAGTCCCAACCTTCTGTTTTCTTATCACAGGTATTCTATTACTCTCCTATTCCTCCCTCCCCTTGCTTGAGATCTCTTCCTCCCCTCATGATTTTTACCCCCCACACACCTTCCACCAACTCCAGAAAATGCCATCATGTTGTATACCTGCTGCAATGAGGCATTCATTATGTCAGAGATTTCATAACCTGATCTCTGGAAACACCCTCACAGTCACACCTAGAGGCACGTTCTACTAACCTGCTAGGCGCATCTCTAGCCAATCAATCTGACTGTAAGATAAACCTTTAGACCAGGTGTCAGAGGTAGCCATTTGGGCCAGTGGGTGGACTGAGACTGTGGCTATGAGAGATTAGCATAAGGAATTCCAGTGATGGAGTTGTTATGTATCTTAAGTGCAGTGCCTGGCACACTATCTATAACTGTGATGAGACTGCAGAGAACTAAATACACAAACTCATGAAATTCAAGAATAAGCTCAGTGGATTGTAGTAGTACTCGTTTTTTTGTTTGTTTTGTTTTGTTTTTTGGTCTTTTCGAGACAGGGTCTCACTGTAGTTCCAGCCATCCTGGAACTCACTCTGTAGACCAGGCTGGCCTTGAACTCACAAAGATCCGCCTGCCTCTGCCTCCCAAGTGCTAGAACTAAAGGCGTGCACCACTGCGCCTGGCATCGTAGTACTCATTTCTTGATAAGGTTAGGCTTGTTTTCGAGGAACGCAAATTGTTATCATTAAAAGAAATTAGGTAAATTATATATGGAATTTCTTTCCTATGATTACACATGAATCCACAATTATTTCAAAATTAAAAGTAAAAAGATAGGAGCTGGGGAACAATTCTGGAATAGCAGAGGAAGGACTTCTGAAAGTGATTTCCTCCATAAAATATATTGACATAAATTGGCAAAACCAGCTTTTCAGAACTGTAAATTAATAGAGGCTTGTTACAATCTGAGTGCCATTCAAGAAAACCACCTAAATTATGGTAGAAAAACTGGAGTTGGGGACTCGGGAGACAGCTGGCCCTGCAACCAGGAGGACCTGAGTTTGATCCCCAGTAACCACATAAAATCCGGATGTGGTGGCATGTACTTGTAATCCCAGAGATGGGGAGGTGGAGATGGAGGGATCCTGGGGCTCATTGGCAAGTCCGGCTAGCTTGATTGACAGATGCAAGGTACCTGTGAGAAGCCCTGTCTCAAAAATCAAGGTGGAGGGCTCTTAGCTATGGAAAAAAATAAGCAAAGTTACTCCAAAGCCCTATTCCCAGATAACAGTCATTATACGACCTGTCTACTAGGTCCCTAAAACCCCACTCATAAGATTTGTGTTTATTTGGCCTGGCTCCGAGTTCATCCAGTATGAACACCATTGTCCCCTCAGGGCATTTACAGAAAATAATCGGTGACATTTATTGAGTACCATAACTGCCTGAGGCAATGATAAGAGCTAGGACCATCCCACGCTGAACAACAGCAACCACAAAACAGGAACAGAAATTTATAGCAGGCTTTGAAGAGTTCCGACATATTCTCGGAAAACTAGAAGGCCCCTCAAAGGCTAGAGCTGTTTGCATATACAGGAAATACTTAAGGAGACCCTAAAATCTCATTTCTAGCTAACTATGAGGCTCTGAAAGTTAAGGCCAAATTGTTAACTGTCTGAACACAGAAAACAAGTCTCACAATACACACAATGTCACTCAGCATAAACTGGCCCACTCATTGGATCTAGGTACTTAAGGAAATTGATGTATAATCATTAACTGTGAACCTAGATAACCAAACAAGGATGCCAGTGTCCAAATACACCCATGCACACACAGAAAGATACCACATTTGCATGTGCTACAGACTTAGGAGAATTCAAGAACTGAGTGAAAAGCAAATTTCAATGATAACAAAAAGAGCAACAGCAAAAAGCTCAAACTAACAAGAGATCTCATTCCCAAATTTGTTTTGTTGTATAATATATAACTTCCAATAACTTCCAATTTTCAACTAAAAATTAGGAGAATGCAAAGAAGCAAGAAAATGAGGTCCAAACAAATTGCAAAAAACATTCGTGAGGAAACTTAGATGACAACCTAGACAAAGACTTGTTGTTTGAGACAGTCTTATTCATGGTAATCCATCTGTCTCAGCCTCTCATGTGTAAAGATTACAGGTATGAGCTATCACATATAGTTTCAATAGACTTTGTTCATGTGTGTATGTGTGTGTCTCTGCGTGAGAGTAGTGCATATGTGCCCATGCACGTGTGTTTGCAGGTGTATGCTTCTCAAGGACAACAATAAAGGGCATCAGGTGTCCTGTTGACCACTCTCAGCCTTCTTCCCTTGAAACAAGCCTCTCACCGAACCTGTAGCTGGGCTGGCAGCCAGCAAACCCCAGCAATCCCTTGACTCTTCTCCCCACAGTCCTGGGTTACAGGTGCATGTGTGTAGCCATGGCAATGGACAGATTTTTTTTTTTCTCTTTTTGAGACGGGGTCTCCCTTTAGTCCCAGCTGGCCTGGAGCTCACTATGTAGACCAGGCTGGCCTTGAACGCACAAAGATCCACCTGCCTGTGCCTCCCAAGTGCTAGAATTAAAGGCATGCATCATCATGCCTGGCTGGACTTTTTTTTTTTTTTTTGTCTTTTTGAGACAGGGTCTCCCTGTAGCCCCAGCTGTCCTGGAACTCACTCTGTAGACCAGGCTGGCCTTGAACTCACAAAGATCCACCTGCCTCTGCCTCCCAAATGCTAGGATTAAAGGCGTGCGTCACCACGCCCGGCTGGATTTTTTTTTTTTTTAAGACAGGTGCTGGGATCTGAATTCAAGTTCTCATACTTGTGCAACAAGTGTTCTTACCCATGAACCATCTCTCCAGTCCCCAGATTAGAAACTTTTAATCAGCCCTTTTAAATGTTCTCAAAAAACTAAAGAAACCCATATTCTCAAAAAAAAATAAATCAGGAGAATGATATCTCAACAAACAAATAATATCAATAAAAGGCAGAATTGTAAAAGAAAGAAGAAAATGAAGGGAAAGGGAGAAAAAGAAAGAAAGAAAGAAAGAAATGAAGGAAGGAAGAAAGAAAGTAAAAGAAAATTTGACATTGAAAAATCACAAAACTGAAAATTTGCTTCAAGGGTTCAACAGAAAATCAGAAGGCAAAGACAGAGATAATCCTAAGAGCTACTTCAGAGAAGCAATGTACCAAGCACAAGGAATTCTTAATAAAAATAGCAGTTGAGGTCTGGAGACATGACTCAGCAGTTAGGAGCACTGCCAGGCTTCAGTTCCCAGCACCCACATGACCACCACCAATTGTCTGTAACTCCAGTTCCAGGGGATCTGGACACCCACTTCTCACCTCTGCATGCATATATATGGTACACTTACATACATGCAGGCAAAACATTCATGCACAGAAAATAAACAAATAAGAAAATTTTAAAATAATAGTTGATTACTTATTGAGAACCATAGAGGCCAGAAAGCAGTTGAATGATAATAATATTCATAGTGCTTAAAAAATATTGTCAATTGGGGCAGGAGAGGTGGCCTAGCAGTTAAACGCGCCTACTGCTCTTGCAGAGGACCCGGGTTTGATTCCCTGCATGCACATGTGACTAAGAAGTATCTTTAGGGCTGGAGAGATGGCCTAGCGGTTAAGAGCACCGACTGCTCTTACAGAGGACCCAGGTTCGATCCCCAGCACCCACATGGTGGCCGAGAGCCGTCTGAAACTCCAATTCCAGGAGAACTCCAGCTCCAGGGGAATCTGACACCCTCTTCTGACCTCCGCGGCATTGCACGACACGGGTGCACAGACTTGCATGCAGGCAGTACATTCATACACATACAGAAATAAATAAAATTAATAAAAAAAATTAAAAAAAAAAAA
>VZQC01014177.1:162360-173455 GCA_009823505.1 Rhizomys pruinosus | reverse complement strand
TCTTCATGCCACCAGGAGAGCCTTCAGTAACTCTAGGCTTCATTGGGTTGGAGAGCTGGCTCCAGAAACTACCAAGCCCCCTAAAGAAATTCATCCTTTCAATTCTGTTTCTCTAGAACCACTCCTGGTACCAAAATCTGTATTAGTCAGGGTTCTCTAAAGAAACAGAAGCAACAGGACAAATATATAGCTATATACAATTTATTGATTTGCTCATGTGACAGAGTTCAAGTAGTCCAACAGTAGCTGCACTGCACTGGAGAGGCTGAGAATCCAGGGAACTGCTCAGTCCGAAAGGCTGAATGTCTCAGTAGTCTCAATCTGGTGCTGAAGGCCTGATGGATTCCAGGAGATCTGCCAGTCTCAGTACACACTGGGATCCATAGGGTCGATCACAGCAGCAAGACAAACTCACCAGTGAGAGAGAGGTAACCCGCAGGAAAAAAGGGACCAGATCCCTCTGGCACTGCCTTTAATACTGCCTGCCAGCAGAAGGTAACACCCACATTTGGGGTGGGCCATCTCGGTTAAGGTAGTCCAATCTGAAGATCCTTTTTCTCTCATTTGTTCCTTAGTCCAGTCAAGTTGACACCCAGGATTAACCATCACAACTATATAATGGATTTTCCTGGATCTGAGAGCCTCTCTTTTTTCCACTTCTCTCATGTTCACATTGTGTTGAAATACAATGTCTTGTACATGGTAAATGATTAGGAAACTTTTCATTTTTTAACATTTTATTTATTATTTTTATTTTACATGTGAGTGTATTGCCTGCATGTGTGTAAGTGCACCTGTGTTGTGCAATCCCTGCAGAGGACAGAACCCCTGGAACTGGAGTTATGGATGATTGTTAGCAGCTGTGTGGCTGCTGAGAATCAAACCTGGGTCCTCTGTAAGAATAGGTAGTGTTTTAATTGCTAAGCCATCTCTCCAGCCCAGTTTCTGCTTTTTTGTTTTGTTTTGTTTTTCTTTTTGAGACAGGGTCTCCCTATAGCTCCAGCTGGCCTGGAACTCACTCTGTAAACCAGGCTGGCATTGAACTCACAGGTCTGCCTGCCTCTGCCTCCCAAGTGCTAGGATTAAAGGTGTGTACCATCATGCCCGGCTTAAAGACAGTTCTTAGCCATCATGTGGGTGCTGGGAATCGAACCCAGGTCTTCTGCAAGAGCAGTCGTTGCTCTTAACTGCTGAGCCATCCCTCCAGCCCCCAAGTTTCTGCTTTTTAATAGTTCAACTGAATGAAATCTTTCACTGGTTGGTTTTCAGTGTGTTGAGAGTTAATGCTTCACTTATTTATGTGTCTGTGTTTTTTATTTGTTGTGTGTGTGTGTGTGTGTGTGTGTGTGTGTGTGTGTGGTTTGCCCATGGAAGCAGAAAGGAGCCATTTACTAGGAAGGTTTTCATTTCTAACACCACCCCAATTCCCAGGGAAATTTGGGTTGGACCACCTAGGGCTCCTTGGCCATGTGATCCTTGGAGATAGGATAGAAGTTCAAAGGAGTTAATGTTTCAAATAATAATCAACATTTCTCTAAAAATGCTCAGAGGTCCTTACTCTTCTTCATACAAGCAAAGGACTGACTTAATCTTGAGCTATCTGGGGAAGCACCACTCTGACAGCATGTGGAGGCATGCGGAGGCATGTGAAGGCATGTGGAGGTCAAGGACAACCAGCAAGAGTCTGTCCTCTCCTTCCCCCTGTGGGTCTCATGGATGAACTCAGGTCATCAGGCTTGGCAGCAGGGTAGGCCCTTTTGTACTGAGCTATCTCATTGACCCACAGCTGACATCTGAAGCTAGCAATCAGGAAAGTAAAGAAGACCTTGATTCCTAGAAGATCATTTCAATATATTTTAGCAAAAAAGTGGGAGAAACAGACAGGTGAGGGTTATAGATAAGACATCCAGGAAAAATTGAGAAACAGATAAAGAGAAAACAATTGTTAGTAGAATATGTCCTCCTTGATATTTATTGTCAGACATCCAAATTATGTGTATATATGTATGTATATTTTCAGCAGCATAGCTATTGATAAGCTGCTTATGTTCCAGGAAATAACTCCCCACTTGTGGTCACGCAAGCAACTCCAATTAAACTTAATGAGAAAAAAAGACATCAAAGTAGGAAGGGGCTATTTGAGTGCTTCCACAGGAGAGAGAGACGCAGGAGAGAGGGCACCAGAACAGTGAACTCCATCCAAATTCAGTACATACAGGTATGAAATCATCAAAGAACGAAACCTAAAAATAAAATAAAAAATAAAAGCCAGTTAACAACAGAAAGATAATCTTTTAACTGTGAAGCTCTCTCTATCACTACTGTAGCAGAAGGCAGGTGACAGAATGGCTATTAATGTGACCCTAAATAAATCCTTACTACTGACTGGTTGCAACTCTTCTCCATAGGTTTGCTTTCAATATTTATTTCAGTATGGGTTCATCTGGATAGAGAAGGTCTTCTGGTCATACACGGTAGGATCTGCCTCAGCTCTACAGCCCTTGTGACAGGTCAGTGCTAGGGACTGATAAGGAAGACAAGTACCAGGCTACAATGGACATTGCAGGGAAGGGACAAACAGCTGATCTTGCCAGTCTGCAGCGGCATCCTCGCCCTCTCCCAGCTGTAATTTGAAACTCTGACATCCTTACAATCTATTCAGGAGAATGTGGTCTTAGTAGGTACTTAGGTGCAGGAAGAGGAGAAAGATAAGCCATGAGGAATAAAAAGTGGCATTGTACACCACAGATATCTTGATTTAAAAACTACAGCTTCCATTACTGTTTTTGCCAATTTACAAGTCATAAATAATCACATTTCCTGAAACATCACAGGATAGAACTTACACAAATTGAACCAAATTTTTGTTAAAGTGATTATGCATGTACATGTGTATGTAGTATTAGTGTCTAGTAGGACTAGAATTAGCATTGAAAAGATTGATACATGTGTGTTGCATGTGTGTGTGGAGGCCAAAGGTCTCTTCTGGTCTTTAGCTACCGCTCCACATTACCTTAGTTTTTGATACAGAGTCTCTCATCAAACCTGGAGCTCACTGATTTGTCTAGGTTGGCCGGCTGGTGAGCTCTTGTCTTGGCCTCTCCAGCACCAGGACTGCAGATGGCTGGCACTACATTCAGCTTATCTTTTTATTTATTTATTTTTTTTGTCTTTTCAAGACAGGGTCTCCTTGTAGCCCAGCTTGGCCTTGAACTCACAAAGATCTGCCTACCTCTGCCTCCCAAGTGCTAGGATTAAAGTCGTGCGCCACCATGCCCAGTTCAGCTTCACCTGCTGAGCCATTCCCCCAGCACTCAGCAGAGTGATTCTTATCATTTCTTCATACTAATAAGTTACTGTAATGAGCACTTTGCTTATTATCTTTCATGACTCTGATACAGTGGTATCAAACTCTTGAAGGGGATCACTTATCATTAGATTTGTTTATCAATTATTTTCATCTTGCAGTTACAAAATTAGCTAATGGCAAAGCATAAATCAAAACAAGGGTCAAGGGCTGGAGAGATAGCCTAGCGGTTAAGAGCACCGACGCTCTTGCAGAGGACCCGGGTTCGATCCCCAGCACCCACATGGCGGCTAAGAACCGTCTGTAACTCCAATTCCAGGAGAACTCCAGTTCCAGGGGAATCCGAGACCCTCTTCTGACCTCCGCGGCATTGCACGACACGGGTGCACAGACCTGCATGCAGACAATACATTCATACACATGAAAGAAAAAAAAAAAAAACAAAAAACAAAAAAAACAAAACAAGGGTCAAGAGTCATTGAGCCCAGTTTAAGATGGAGGTAGAAACTTGTGCCAGAGTAAATCATTTTAATTTAAAAGAAACTGAGCAGAAAAGCATGTTTAGGAAACCAGTAGTCACAAGATACCTGTACTAACAGTGACGTGAGGCACACCGTGGACAAGGACTAGAATTATCATCGAAAAGATCGATTCTATTTTCTTCATTGTGTGCAAATTTATAAAAGACAAAGGGAATAGGAGGGGAAATTTTTCCTAGTTTTACTTTTGTTTTTTGAGACAAGGTCTTACTATGTACCCCAGGCTGGCCCTGGATTCAAAATCCTGCTGCCTCAGCCTCCCAAATACTGGGATTATAGATTTGTACAACCACACTAAGAAAATATTTTCCTTAAGCATCTAAAAACTATAGTAAAAGAATGGCCTATGGTTCATCAAACCTGCACAATTTTCTTTCTAGAAAGATGATTTTCCTTAAACGTATTTTTTTTTTTTTGTATTTTTAAGATAGGGTCTCCCTTTTAGTCCCAGCTGGTGTGGAGCTCGCTCTGTAGACCAGGCTGGCCTTGAACTCACAGAGATCTACCTGCCTCTGCCTCCTGAGTGCTGGGATTAAAGGCATGCACCACCATGCCTGGCCCTATTTTCCTTAAATGTAAAGGTTTAGATTAGGACTATTATCTCCTGGACCAGCAAGTGGGTGAGGGTATCTTCCACCAAGCCTGATAATCTGAATTGGATCACCAGGATCCACACCACAGGAGATAAATGACTCCAAAAAGTTGTCCTCTGACCTATGTCTTTGTGCCATGGCATGTGCATAAGTACACATGCACACACACATATATACACACCATACACACAATGATAATAAATAAATAAATAAATAAATAGAATATCAACTCCTAGTTTGGAACTACTGAAGTTCTAATCACAGTAAATTATGTTCATGTAAGATAATTCCTTTAGAATGCTAAAGAATATTCTTTGCCTCTAGAAATGTTGTTTGCCCCCTGGTGGTGAAATATTTTATTTTTAAGGTAGAACATTTCATGTATGGAGTCCTGGCACTAAAATCTTTTCTATGGTGAATAGATAACAAACCATACATGCTGGAGGTAGAGAGATGAAACTCAAGCAGGTAAAATCCAGCTGTCATTTTCAGGGCAGCAAGTTTACAGTTCCCTGATCTTACCATTTGGAACTCAATTTTCCTTAGTCTTTTATTTGTTTCCATGTTGGCATGTTGCTAAGTTAGTATTGTTAAGAACACTGGCTCCTTTTAGTATATTTAAGAAGTATGCATGAGACTTGGGACTTGTATGCAACTCTAAGGCTGTCATTGAGGGCCTGTTGATTGAGGTGAACAACAACTTTGTACTGTTCTTTGTGTTCCAATCTGGCATCACAAACAGCATTAGTGCCCTACGGCAGAATGCCAAATCTAAGCTGTTCAGCCTTAAAGAATAGATGATGAAGTCTTTTAAAATTTCTTTTTTAGACTAATTGGAGGATTTGTATATTAGAAAAATACAATCGCTATGCCCAGGATGAACTGAGGACTTGGTAGAAGAAAATGTCTGGGGTGTTTAAAGGAAAAAAAAACTAAGGTTCAAATCACAGAAAATGACTCAAGTAAGTTGCGATAAAACCTTTGGAAAAATTAATGATAGTCCTAGAACTACAACCTATAAGAAAGAAATTTTAGCATGCATCTTATTACAGTGCATTGTATAAAGTCCACAAGAAGCAGAAAATATCACTTTGTGAAAATACAGAGCTACATTAGATTTAGATGACAATAACTGAAGTCTTTAGTGGCTCATTGACTGTCCATTTTCCCTTACCTTTATTCAGTTGTTATTTCAGCATCTACTTCTAACCTTAATTTAACCTTAACTTAGCAAGAAAAATCATAAGCACCGTTTTTATAGAAATGGAACAAAAATTAAACTGACTCTTAAAGCCGGGTATTATTTTGTGAAGACCATCTTATCTCCCACCATCCTAAGGAATCCAAGACTTGAATAGGTTTGATAAATTTCCCAGCAATCACAGTCCACATGTGATAACACCCTTAAACATTACATGTAAACATTTGCAAATTGATTTATATTTTTTTCTTTCTTTGTTTTTGTTTAGCTTCAAGACAATTTTACTTGAGTTAAAAAGAGAAACATGCCAGGATAGGAAAGCTGTAAACCTTAGCAGCTGCCGAGAGAAGGAGGAAAAATAGCCATACTATGTAAGGCAGCATGGGGGTCAGACACACAGTGGACAGGCAGCCATACGGCAGGGAGGGGAGATTTAGAGGAAGAGCAAGGAAGCTCAAAGACTCAAAGAAAAAAAGAAAAAGGAAAGTTTGCACCTTTCTGAGTTAGGACTCAAAAGGGTAGGCAGACCCAGCTGAACCTCAGGGGTGCTAGGCTTGTAGGGACTTCTGGTAAGATTTTTCTGATGGAAACCTTAATGCCATTTGGATGGAGGTTTCTCATAAAATAATAGTAACATTTAAATAGCAATGGTGTGGTGGTGCATACCTTTAAACCCAGCACTGGGGAGAGGCTGGGGGATCTCTGCCAGTTCAAGACCAGCCTGGACTACATAGTGAGTTCCAGGCCAGCTGGGGCTAGAAGAAAACCCTGTCTCAAACAATAAAATAAATAAGTAAATAAATAAATAGCAACTACAACATACCAGGCATTACTTTTCTCAATTTCCAAACAATGTTACAATTTTAGTAACATAGTAGTTATCAAACTTTAGAGAAGTGAGAGCTGAGACACTGAGATTACCCAGTTAGTAAGTGGTAGAGCCAGAATTTAAATTTAGCCAATCATATTCTGGAATCTGTGCTCCTATTTACTGTGAGATTATTTAAGTAGCACATTATTCAGAGAAGTGAAAATCATACTGTCAGCACATTAGAAATGTATTTATTATTTATAACATAAAGAACATCTGTATTTGTTTATAAGGACCTTCAAAATAATTAAAATTCAATACTGTAGTACGAAAGGAATTATTTTCCAAGGAGGTACTTCCCCAAAACAATATTTTTCTAACCTTTGTCAGCTCAGTATAAGTTTGTGAATGATGTTTGGATAAATAAATTATTGCGTGAAGATAATGTTCCATTAAAGAACAATGAGATCTTAGAACTACAAGTCCTGTATTTGAGGAAAAGCCTTATAAAGATTAATGAAAACATTTCAAGAGTTAATGAGAGCCAGAGATTTCTACGTCATGGAATGAATAGTGGCAATCATGGCTGTTTCAAGAGATATTTTCCTTTTAACTATAACAGGTATTATATTCGGTTCTGTTTGATATAATTGAATTTGATTTCTCCCCCAAAGTGAGGACCAGATGGCTTATTTAAGCCCCTTGATTTCTTCTGCTGGCTATTAAACAGCATCTGCAATGGTTCATACTGATTGTCCATTTAAGAGGATCTAGAATCATCAAGAAGACAAGTCTATGGGCATAGCTGTCAAGTTTCTAGACTGGGTTAATTGTGATCAGAAGACCCACCCTAGATGTCAGTGGTACTGTTTCATAGGCTGAGTCCTGGACTAAATAAAAAGAAGGGAGTGAGCTGAGCCCCAGCATGCATCTCTCTCAATTTCTTGACTGTGCCAGCAAAGTGACCAGCTGCCTTTTGCCCCTACTGCTGTGACTGCTCCACCATCATGAGCCCTATCCTTAAACTTTGAGCCAAAATAAACCCTTCCTTCCTTAAGTTGCTTGTATGAAGTATTTTGTACAGCAATAAGAAAAATAACTTATCACCAGACTTCAAACTATACTACAGGGCTATAGTCATAGAAACAGCCTGGTACTGGCACAAAAACAGATCTGTTGACCAATGGAACAAAACCGAAGATCCAAATCTGAGCACATACAATTTCAGCCATCTTATATTTGACAAGGGGGCCAAGAAGCCACAATGGAGAAAATACAGTATCTTCAGCAAGTGGTGTTGGCAAAACTGGATCACCACTTGTAGAAGAATGAAATTAAACCCCTACCTCTCACCCTGTACAAAAGTGAACTCCAGATGGATTAAAGACCTCAACGTGAAACCCCAAACTCTGAAGGTGATAGAAGAAAAAGTTGGCAGCAGACTACAAGACATAGGCACAGGAAAAGACTTCCTAAATCAGACAGCAGCTGCACAAGAATTAAGGTTGACAATTGACAAATGGGACCTCATCAAACTCAAAAGCTTCTGTACATCAAAAGAAACAATCAAGGAAGTGAAGAGAAATCCCACAGAATGGGAGGAAACCTTCACTGCAGATACATCTGACAAAGCATTGATTTCCAGAATATATAAACTACTCAAAAAACAAAGAAAAAAGAAAACAAACGACCCGCTCAATAGATGGAGCAAAGAACTGAACAGAGACTTCACAAGCGAGGAATTAGAGATGTCTGAGAAACACCTCAAGAACTGCTCAACATCACTAATCATTAAGGAAATGCAAATCAAAACCACTTTAAGATATCATCTTACTCCAGTAAGACTGGCTAGGATCAAGAAAACAAATGATACCAAGTGCTGGAGAGGTTGTGGGGAAAGGGGAACACTCATCCACTGCTGGTGGGAATGTAAACTCGTACAGCCACTATGGAAAGCAGTGTGGAGAACCCTTGGAAGACTTGGAATGAACTTGCCACCCGACCCAGCCATACCACTCCTGGGCATGTACCCTCAAGACTCACGCCACCACGGAGATATATGCACGGCCATGTTTATTGCAGCTCTCTTCACAATAGCAAGGAGCTGGAACCAACCCAAATGCCCCTCAACTGACGAGTGGATAGAGAAAATGTGGTACATCTCCACAATGGAGTTCTATGCAGCAGTAAAGAAAGAAAAACGAGCCGGGCGTGGTGGCGCACGCCTTTAATCCTAGCACTTGGGAGGCAGAGGCAGGCGGATCTTTGTGAGTTCAAGGCCAGCCTGGTCTACAGAGTGAGTTCCAGGACAGCTGGGGCTATAGGGAGACCCTGTCTCGAAAACAACAAAAAATAAATAAATAAATAAATAAATAAATAAATAAATAAATAAATAAATAAAAGAAAGAAAAACGATATCACAAGCTTTGCAGGAAAATGGCTGGAGCTAGAGGACAGCATGCTGAGTAAAGTAACACAGTCCCAGAAAAAACAAACGAGGAATGGTATCCCTCATCTGTGGATGCTAGTGCCAATTACCTAGTTGTAAGTATTTCTTGTGTAGGGCCCCCTGAGCTTTTGTCCAAAGCAGTTGAACGTAATGCATATTGGAAACAACCACAGAAAGGACTGCATTAAAGAACTGACTGAAACAGTGAACTTCTGCTCAAAACAGTCAACTTCCTCATGGAGACTATTGAGAAAGACTGAGAAAGAGATGAAAAGCATGTTTGGCAGAATGAATGAGCTCTGGCGGGGTGGGGGAATGGGCGGGTACACGGGTCTAGATTTGTTAAAAAAAATGTCAGGATCATGCTCGGCGTGATGGCACACACCTTTGATCCTGGCACTTGGGTGGCAGAGGCAGGTGGATCTTTGTGAGTTCGGGGTCAGCCTGGTCTACAGAGTGAGTTCCAGGACACCTGGGGCTACAGGGAGACCCTGTCTCGAAAAGACCAAAAGAAAAAAAAAATGCCTTGATTTTCTGCATAGATATATTTGAGACTGTATAAAAGAATACAATTAATTACAAGAAGAATTGAGGAAAAATGTGTGTGGAAATATAGCCAAATATTTGGACCAAAGGTAAAAAATGTTTAACTTGAAATAAATACTGATAAAAGTAATTGAACATGTAAATATATGGAAAAGTACCCCATGATCATTCATATGGAGAATTAATAATGTCAAATGTTAGCATAACACAAAGTAGTCAAGAGTCATAAATTTATAACATTTTCAATAAAGGTATTCATGACAAAAAAAAAAATAACATCAGAAATCTCAGCAACCTGTGTAGACAGTCACTGAACACTCTTGGTTGTTCCTCTTTTCCCTTTTTTATTTATTTTTTTTGTCTTTTTGAGACAAGGTCTCCCTGTAGCCCCAGCTGGCCTGGAACTCGCTTTGTAGACCAGGCTGGCCTTGAACTCACAGAGATTGCCTGCCTCTGCCTCCCAAGTGCTGGGATTAAAGGCGTGCACCACCATGTCTAGCCTCCTCTTTTCCTTATCACCAGTAGTACCTGTTAATACATCTTAGCTATACACCATCATAGTCATACCTTAAGCCTTATCATATTGGAACCTACAGATTTTGAATTTAAAAAGAAAATTTTTGGCTGAGTATGGTGGCACACACCTTTGATCACACTATTCAAGAGGCAGAGGAAGGCAGAGAGATCAAGGCCAACCTGGTCTACATAGCTGAGGCTACAAGGAAACCCTGTCTCATAAAGAAAAAAAAAAAAAAGGACAGAAAATTCTTTAGCCATATATGAATTGGTATGTTGTTCCTAACTCACTTTCGTAAACACCATGTTGAAAACAAATGTCTTTATTGAAAACTTCACTCTATTTATTCCACTGTTATTTTATGTAAGTCATGCTGAATGTATAAAATACCTTAAATTAACTTATTTCATTAACCTCCTTAAGTTCTTTAAGGCTACAAATATTCTTAGAAGTTATTGCATTCACTATGCTCCATAAGGCTTTCTGCATTTTAACTAAACTTTAGTTTGTTTTATTCCACCCTACATGAGGTTTATTGAATTTGTTATACCTGTGTAGGGTTTTGTCCACCTCTTTGAGGGCGCACACCTTTAATCCTAGCACTTGGGAGGCAGAGGCAGCTGGATCTTTGTGAGTTCAAGGCCAGCCTGTTCCAGAGCGAGTTCCAGGACAGCTGGGGCTACAGGGAGACCCCGTCTCAAAAAAACAAACAAACAACAAAAAAACAAAGAAAACATTTATTGCTTTTATGTTGTCTATGAGTGTATTGCCTGCATGTATGTAACTGCACCCATATCATGCAATGCTAGAAGAGGCAATAAGAGGGCACTATACAACCTGGAACTGGGGTTATGGATGACTGTTAGCTGCCATGTAGGTGCTGGGAATCACACCTTGGTCCTCTGCAAGAGCAGCTAGTGCTCTTAACTACTAAACCATCTCTCCAGCCCCAACCCCTCTTAAGATTTATCTTAGCCAGGTGTGGTGGTGTATGCCTTTAATCCCAGCACTTGGGAGGCAGAGGCAGGCAGATCACTGTGAGTTTGAGGCCAGCCTGGTCTACATAGTGAGTTCCAGGACAGCTGGGGCTACAGGGAAATCCTGTCTTAAAAAGACCAAAAAAAAAAAAAAA
>VZQC01014177.1:135023-159978 GCA_009823505.1 Rhizomys pruinosus | reverse complement strand
AACTATACTACAGGGCTATAGTCATAAAAACAGCTTGGTATGGCACAAAAACAGACCTGTTGACCAATGGAACAAAACTGAAGATCCAAACTTGAGCACATACAATTTCAGCCACCTCATATTTGACAAGGGGGCCAAGAAGACACAATGGAGGAAACACAGCATCTTCAGCAAGTGGTGTTGGAAAAACTGGATCACCACTTGCATGAATGAAATTAAACCCCTACTTCTCACCCTGTACAAACGTCAACTCTAGATGGATCAAAGACCTCAACGTGAAACCCCAAACTCTGAAGGCAATAGAAGAAAAAGTTGGCAGCAGACTACAAGACATAGGTGTAGGAAAAGACTTCCTAAATCAGACAGCAGCTCCACAAGAATTAAGGTCGACAATTGACAAATGGGACCTCATTAAACTCAAAAGCTTCTGTACATCAAAAGAAACAATCAAGGAAGTGAAGAGAAATCCCACAGAGTGGGAGGAAACCTTCACTGCAGATACATCTGACAAAGCATCGATTTCCAGAATACATAAACTCAAAAAACAAAGAAGAAAGAAAACAAATGACTCACTCAAAAGATGGAGCAAAGAGCTGAACAGAGACTTCCTAAGTGAGGAATTAGAGATGGCTGAGAAACATCTTAAGAAGTGTTCAACATTGCTAATAATTAAGGAAATGCAAATTAAAACCACTTTAAGATATCATCTTACTCCAATAAGACTGGCTAGGATCAAGAAAACAAATGATACCAAGTGCTGGAGAGGTTGTGGGGAACAGGGAAACACTCATCCACTGCTGGTGGGAATGTAAACTTGTAACAGCCACTATGGAAAGCAGTGTGGAGAACCCTTGGAAGACTTGGAATGAACTTGCCACCTGACCCAGCCATACCACTCCTGGGTATGTACCCACAAGACTCATCTTACCACAGAGATACATGCACAGCCATGTTTATTGCAGCTCTCTTCACAATAGCAAGGAGCTTGAACCAACCCAAGTGGCCCTCAACTGACAAGTGGATAGAGACAATGTGGTACATCTATACAATGGAGTTCTATGCAGTGGTAAAGCAAGATGACATCATAAACTTTGCACGTAAATGGATGGAGCTAGAAGATATCGTGCTGAGTGAAGTAATACAGTCCCAGAAAAACAAAGGATGAATGGTATCCCTCATCTGTGGATGCTAGCACCAATTACCTAATTGTATGGCAAACTGAGCAACGTCAACGTGATCTGAAAACAACTGTGCTCTTATATTGTAGAATCCCTTAAAAAATAAAGAAAAAAAGTGTGTGTGTGTGTGTGTGTGTCTGTCTGTCTGTCTGTCTATCTGCATTCATGTGCCTGTGTGTAAAGGCTACAAGACAAATTCACCTTTTGTTTGAGTCAGGGACTCTCACTGGCCAGGAACTTCACCAAGTAGGCTAAGGGAGCCAGCCAGCCAGCTCTAGGGATCTATAAGTCTCCCACTCCTATCTCATCGTTGCTGGGAACAATGCTGTTTTTTTGTGGGGAGTTCTGGGGTCCAAATTCAAATCTTCATGCTTGCAAGGCAAGCACTTTACTCACAGAGCCACCTCCCTAGCTGTTTATTTATTTTTTTTTAGGATAGTGTTGGAAACACAGGTGTCCATTTCTGTGAATGTATCAATTTTTCTTTTAGCGTTACTGTCATTGGTGTCATCTCTAAGAAACCATTGGCTAACTAAAGGTCACTAATAAGTATTCCTGTTTTTTCTTACAAGAGTGTTACAGTTTTAAAAGGTAAATTCAGGTCTCTGGTCCATTTTGAACCACTGCGTCTTTAGGTCTTTCATCACTTCGTAGCATTCCTGACTACCGGCTCTTCAGATCCCGCTGCTGCCGAGTCCCACCTCTCTTCTTGGCATTGCAGTTGTGTCTTGCTGGATTGATTCATCCCACACAGGTACTTTCATTTCTCTTCTGCTCTCTCCATTCTTTTTTATTTGTCCTTGGTTTGCACATTCTTTTTCCTGACCTGTCCCCAAGCCCCCTAATCTCTGTTCTGCTACGTCTAGTCTACAGTCTAACTTATTGAGTTCTTGATTTCTGATATTTTTCAAGGTTTTTTCACTGCTTCTGTTAACATTCTGCACTTTCCCCTATATTTGTTCACCTTTTCCTCTATTTTACAGCCTATTGCTTTATTTTATAACAGTTATTTCAAAAGTTCTTGGCTGAAGTCTAACTTCTGGCTTATCTTTGGGTTCTCTATCATCCATCTAATTTTTCTCTTCGTCATTGGTCACGTTTTGTTCTTAAAAATATATCCAAGAGTTTTGCATAAAACACCTATACATAACATAAATATTTTCCAGTAAAATGAAAATAGACAAATAGGGTGATGGTCTGAATCCTCTACACGAAAGAGATGAGTTGCTTCATGATGAGATGCAGAGTAAGACTCAGTCCACTTCCGGTTCCTTTCTTTCATGATTCCTTTGAGCTTTCAATCAAGAACCAGGAAGCCATCTGTCTCCTCAGTCCTGGAGAGTCAGGTCTGCCTTTGAAAGATTTAAAACTGAGATCTTAGGCCAGGTCTTGTGGTGCACGCCTGTAATCCCAGCACTTGAGAGGCAGAGGCAGGTGGATCTCTGTGAGACTGAGGCCAGCCTGGTCTACATAATGAGTTTCAGGCCAGGTGCAGCTACAGCTAGACCCTGTCTCAAAAAGCCAAAACAAAAACAAAAAGCAAAAACCCCATAGATCTTAGCCTCCCATTCGCACAGCTTCAGAGATAACTGCAAATGTCTTGAGTGTGGAGAATAATGCCCATGTTTCTGAGGCTCCTCTTTTTAGGTAGTCTTATATGGACTGATAGAACATGGGGTGATGAAGCCCAGCTCCTCAACCTCCTACAATACCAATGACTTTGCAGATGTCTTGTGGGAACCCTGGCTGCATGTCTGTAATCCCTTTGTGTTTCTATCCATTTACAGAATTCAGATGACTGTGAACATTCACTGGTTTCCTGCTATCTCTGTAAAGTCACTCTGCCCAGGCCAACCCCAACAAGTCCATACCTAGGATCAGTAAATGTCATCAGGGAAGAACACTTTCCAGCCAGATCACTTAGTCCAGACCTCAACAAAAGATTTATTCATTACATTGCCTTTTGCAGCACAATGATTAAACACATGAAGACGTCAACTGAACTCTGGTCTTTGCAGGGACCTGAAGCAGTAAGATCATCTTGGAGACAAGTGCTATCAGAAATGCACAGGAAGAGTCTTCAAGACCAATGCATTTGTCAAGGAGAAGTCCTATGCTAGATAGGCCTGTGCCAACTTGGCCTTATAGAAGGAGATGGGAGATGGATAAAAGCTCCTGGGGTTCTTGGACAACATAGGGTACAATATTCCAAAGGGAAACACTAGACTGTTGCTAAAGACCAGACTAACACTCAGAATTGTGGCAACATGGGATCAGTTTCAAATACTACATTGCGTTGAATCTAATGACTAAATACTATGAAAAGATAGATGCTAGGATATTATGTAATATTCTTTATTACTGTCACCCTGCTATGTTTCACTAATTGAATAAATGGCCTGATTAAGGGACTTGGTAAAGATGAGGGTTTTCTTTTTTAAATTTTGTTTGTTTGTGTGTGTGTGTGTGTGCGCGCGCATGTGCGTGAGCACAAGAGAGAGAGAGAAAGAGAGAGAGAGAGAAAGAGAGAGAGAGAGAGAGAGAGAGAGAGAGAGAGAGAGAACCTAGAGCTGGAATTACATGCAGTTGTGAACCACTCTTTATGGGTACTGAGAACAAACTCAGGCCCTCAAGCAGAAGCACAAGTGCTTTTAACTGCTGAGCCACTTTTCCAGTCTCAAGTTGAGTTTTACTTTAAAGAAATATTAACTTACTCCCAGCACTTACTTGGGAGGCAGAGGCAGGCAGATCTCTGTGAGTTCAAGGCCAGCCTGGTCAAGTTCCAGGACAGCTGGGGCTATAGTAAGACCCTGTCTCAAAAAAAGGCAAGAAGGAAGGAAGGAAGGAAGGAAGGAAGGAAGGAAGGAAGGAAGGAAGGAAGGAAGGAAGGAAGAAAGGAAGGAAGGAACGGAAGGAAGGAAAGGAAGGAAGGAAGGAAGGAAAGGAAAGAAAGGAAGAAAGGAAAGGAGGGAGAGGGAGAGGGAGAGAGAGAGAGAGAGAGAGAGAGAGAGAGAGAGAGAGAGAGAGAACACGTTAACAGTACTGGGGAGGCAGAGATAGGTAGATCTCTATAAGAACGGGGTCTACAGAGATCAGTAGCTACAGAGAGACCCTGATTCAAAAAAAAAACCCAAAAAACCAAAAAATCCAAAATGAACTGAAAATACATACAAAATTTAGGGTGTTTTAGATGTGTTACTATGTGGCAGGGAGGTAGTGAGAGGATTTAGTTCAACAAATTGAGTGTTATCATATGCTTTGCATTGTGCTTTAAGATGGAGATACACTGAAGATATTTTCTCTGTCCAATATGATTGTTTCTAGACTCAGCTTTTATATGGGTGCTGGGGATCCAAACTCAGGTTCATGTTGGTGCAGCAAGCACTCTGTCCAAAGTGCCATCTCTTCAGCCCAGTATCTTTTTCCTTTGTTTCTTGTTTTGTTTTGACAGAGTCTCACTATGTAGCACTGGCTAGTCTGGAAATCACTATATAGATCTGTAGGCTGGCCTACAGCTCACAGAGATTCGCCTGCTTCTACCACTTGAGTGCTGGGCTTAAAGACATGCACCACCACTTCCAGCCCAGTATCTATTATTTTGAAGCAAGGCATACCTGCATTCATTTGTGACTTTATTTAAAAAGCTATTTTTAAAAGTAATTCCTGGAGCTGGAGTAATTCTCGGAGCTGGTTCAGCGGTTAAGAGCACTGACTGCTCTAGCAGAGGATCCGGGTTTGATTCCCAGCACCCATATGGCGGTTAAGAACCGTCTTTAATCCTAGCACTCTGACGGAGGCAGCAGATCTCCTGAGTTCAAGGCCAGCCTGGTCTACAGAGTGAGTTCCAGGCCAGCTGGACAGGGTCTTGGGAGACCCTGTCTCAAAACAAAACAAAACAAAAAAAGTAATTCCTAAGATTTGTTTCATATGTAGTATTTTCCTTTATCAAACAAAAATAACTTTATTGTGATTTAACTGTCCAGACCCCAAAAGTGTCAAAACAAAAAAGGGAAAAGAGGAGGCTAAACTTTCATAACTGACCAAGCAAGCATTGGTTGTTCTTTTACTTCTTCAGAAATAGGGAGAAAGAGAGAAATGTAGGAAGACCGAAACAAAAGCAAAGTTTATATAAGAGGACTAAGGGGTGGAGGGGGAAAAACCAGTAGCAGTGTCAAACTAGGTGAGACATTCGTTGTGGGAGCAGAGCCTCCATGTATTTAAAAAAAAAAAAACCAATTTGGGAGGATAGGCTAAAAAGTGGATAAAATACATTTCTCTTTTTCATTTCTCTCTTAAGATTAAGTCATCGGTAGGAATTCTACTAAGCTCCTTATTTACATGGCATATGCCTGTGAATCTTAATTCATAATAACTTTTGTCTTGGCTCAAATTCCTTTTCTGTTTTAGCTCTTTAAGAGAAAGGCACTGGGCTGATTAGATTTGTCTGTTTTAGGCATTGGTTCAATATGTCCTCTTTGCTAAAGTAATAAAAAAAAAAAGCACAGAAACAGAAGTCTTAATGAATAAACCGAGCTTTAAATATGCTTTTTAGGGCTGGAGAGATGGCTCAGCAGTTGAGAGGTCCAATTGCTCTTGCAGAGGACCTGGATTCGATTCCCAGCACCCACATGGCGGCTAAGAACCGTCTTTAACTCCAGTTCCAGGGGAATCCGACGCCCTCTTCTGACCTCCGCAGCATTGCACGACACGGGTGCACCAACCTACATGCAGACAGTACACTCATACACATAAAAAATAATAAATAGCCGGACGTGGTGGCACACGCCTTTAATCCTAGCACTTGGGAGGCAGAGGCAGGCGGATCTTTGTGAGTTCAAGGGCAGCCTGGTCTACAAGAGTGAGTTCAAGGACAGCCTGGTCTACAGAGTGAGTTCCAGGACAGCTGGGGCTACAGGAAGACCCTGTCTTGAAAAGACCAAAAAAAAAAAATAATAATAATAAAATAATAATAACAATAAATAAAAAAAATAGTGGAGAAATTCTTTTAAAAAAAACAAAGATGCTATTTATTTATTTACTTATTTATTTTGTTTGCTTTTGAGACAGGGTCTCCCTGTAGCCTCAGCTAGGCATGCGTCACCACGATCGGCTTAAAGACCGTTCTTAGCCGCCATGTGGGTTCTGGGAATCGAACCCGGACCTCTGCAAGAGCAGTTGGTGCTCTTAACCGCTGAGCCATCTCTCCAGCCCCCAAATATGCTTTTTAAATGCTCCTTACGTAAGAGGAGGGCAAGATGGGAGTTAATGGGACAGAAACCTACAAGAAAAGCGTTCCAGGTCCACGAGATTCGTAACTGTCCATATCTCTCAAGCTGCACAGACACTCGTGTAGTTCCAGCAAGAGACACAGCGGTTGAAGGTAGTTCTTTCAGGCCGGGGATCCAGGACCCCTTCCACCCGCGTCGCTACTTCCGGCCTCGCCCCCTCCGCGCAGTTGCTAGGAGACGTGATGTCACCGGAAGCGAGGCCTGGGATAGGTTGAGGCGAGGGGAAGCCTCTCCCCCTCGGCAGCCCGGGCGCGGACGCTGGCTCTCCAGCTGTTCCTAGGCCCTGGGTGAGGGTCGGCGAAGAGAAAGCCAGCCGCGGCCCTGTCAGCTGCTCGCGGGCCGGACCTCCCCGCTCGCTTCAAGTAGGCGCTGCCGCCGGGAAGGCGGCCTGGTTGGCTGCTTCCGGCCGTTGCCAAGGTTCCTGACTGATAGCTGTGGTCCCCACTGCCCGCGCTGCCCGCCACGTCCCGGCTCTTGGCCAGCGGCACTGCGCGGCCGCTGACATACCTCTCCAAGCCGCGCGCGATGTCGGCTCCAGGCTCCTGGCGGGCGCCGCGTCCTCAGCGCCGGTGCAAGGCGCCGGTGTCGCCGTGGCCGCGGTCGCCCGCGCTGCTGTGGCTGCTGCTGCTGTTGCTGCTGGCGGCGGTGGCGCCGGCCCGCGCCTGGGAGAGCGCCGACCTGGAGTTGTTCGACTTGGTGGAAGAGGTGCAGCTGAACTTCTACGAGTTCCTCGGGGTGCAGCAGGTAAGCGCGCGGGCCGCGGCAGGAGGGCGGGCTGGCGCCACTGGGCACTCGGGCGCCGGCCGCCCCGGGCCACCCGGGTCTCCACGCACCTCCAGCCGCGCCAAGGACTGGACCGCCGGCCCTTCCCCAGTCCCTCACCCGGCTCCAACTTCTGAACTTCTGATCTCGGTGCCAGGCTGGCCGGTGCCACCAGCCTGGGGATGCCTAGACCTCTTTGGCATTTCCTCACCCCCAGGCAGTACAGAAGGAAGAAGGGAGGGGGAGAGGGTAGACCGTTTTCACACACCCCTCCCCCCCATGTGACAGAGTAACCATGTGTCATTCCAAATTGTCATCTTCCCACTTGGGCATATTTTTACTTCCTCTGCCTCCTTTTCCCATCCTTTCTCGGAAGATAGGAATGACTTTCCTCAAATGCAGTTTTTCTTGCATCTTACTTTGCAATCCTGTTGCACAGAGTTTGTATTACAGTTAGAAATCAGGAGGAATTTGAAGCCTCCAAAAAGTTGGTCTTGGAACGAGAAGCTATGGGCTTTCTGGACTTGTTACTTGATGCTAGTCAAAGAGAAGCCCAGCCCCCATGGGTCGGCTGTCTGCGTCTGTCTTTGCCTTGACTTTCCTTTCTGGGCCTGATTTTAGCTCGGATCTTTAGTAAAACTTGCTTCTTGTCTTTTATTTCTGCTTGAGAGCAGTCAAGTGAGGGTATTTATCTGGTCTCAATCTGAAACCTACTGCAGATGAAAAGATGGGTCGTCAGTCACCAGCTTCAGAATTGTGGAGTGAACGTTTCACAAGATCGGTTGAGTCCTTCACACAATGAATTAGCATAAGTGAATTCGGTCTCACCCCCCCCCCCCCAAAAAGCCGGGCATATTGGCTCAGTGTTTAATCCCAGCACTCCGGAGGCATAGGCCTGTGGATCTCAATGAGATCCAGGCCATCGTGGTCTACATAGCAAGTTCCAAGCCAGATGGGACTACCGGGAGAAGAGCCTGTCTCAAAAAGACAAAATAACACTTGGGAGGCAGAGGCAGGTGGATCTTTGTGAGTTCAAGGCTAGCCTGGTCTACAGAGTGAGTTCCAGGTCAGCTGGGGCTACAGGGAGACCCTGTCTCGAAAAGACCAAAAAAGGGGCTGGAGAGATGACCTAGTGGTTAAGAGCACCGACTGCTCTTACAGAGGACCTGGGTTCGATCCCCAGCACCCACATGGCGGCTAAGAACCGTCTGTAACTCCAATTCCAGGAGAACTCCAGTTCCAGGGGATCTGAGACCCTCTTCTGACCTCCGCGGCATTGCACGACACGGGTGCACAAACCTACATGCAGACAGTACATTCATACACATACAAAAATAAATAAAATTTAAAAAAATTTTAAAAAAAGACAAAATAACAACAATAATAAATTTCTAATTAAAAAGAAAAAAATCAAGTTTACTAACAGTTGGCATTGAAGACACACTTAACGTGGACTAGCTAGGAAATATACTTTGCTTCCATAGGTTATGAAATATTGAACTTTTTTTTTTTTTGTCTTTTTGAGACAGGGTCTCCCTTTAGTCCCAGCTGGCCTGGAGCTCGCTATGTAGACCAGGCTGGCCTTGAACTCAAAGAGATCCACCTGCTTCTGCCTCCCCAGTGCTGGGATTAAAGGAATGCCCCACCATACCTGGTGAAATATTGAGCTTTTAAAAGGAAATTTAAGTTTCCCATTTAAATTGAACAGTTTAAATAGAAATTTAATTTTCAGTCACTGAATTTTCATTCCATTATTGAATGTGAAATTGCTAGATCAGCACAGCACTGTGAGTTTAACAGCTCTTTTTATGGTAAGAGTTATAAATTATTCACAGTGGTTTTGTAGGAACTGTGAAGTGTTACTAGTACCACTTAAGGCTTGCAGGAAAAGATATACCTCATTCTCAAAGTAAATGACACTGTAGTATGTGTAAGGCTGTAGTATGTAGTAAAACTGTAGTATGTAGTAAAACTGTAAGGTTGAAGACTTTTTTTTGTTTGGTTTTGAAGTTTTAAAAAATTAATTTTTGAATTTCATGTGTATGAGTGCATTGTCTGCATGTAGGTAAGTGCACCTATGTCGTGCAATGCTAAGGAAGGTCAGACAAGTGCATTGGATCCCCTGGAACTAGAATTATGGACGGTTAGCTGCCATGTGAGTGCTGGGATTTGAGCCCAACTCTTCTGCAAGAGCCAGTGCTCTTTTACTGATGATCCATCTCTACAATGCCCTTGGTTTCAAGTTTTTGAGACGAGGTCTTACTGTGTAACACAGGCTGCCTTCTAAATCTTAATCCTCTTGCCTCAGGTTCCTGGGTACTGGGATTATAGGCTTGCACCACCATACCAGGCCTGAAGATTTACTTTATTTTTTAATTTTCTAATTATCTGGATTAGGGAGGACAGGGCATATTCTTTATTATATTAATTTATTTGTGTGCATGTGTTACTGTGTGCTCTCACTTGTGTCATGGTGCACACGTGGAGGTCAGAGGATAACTCTTAGGAGTTGGTTCTCAGGAATTAAACTCAGGTGGTCAGGCTCAGCAGCAGGAGCATTGACCCACTAGACCATTTTGCCAGCCTAAAAATCACTTAAATGTTGATAATAGTTGTTTAGCATTCACTAGATTGATTAAAATTTGCAGTTAGTGAGAGTCTTATATATAACCTATCAAAATACCTGACAGTGATTTCTAATTGTTTTTAGAAATTATGCTCTTTAAGAGAATTAGCAGAGATTTAGCAGCAGTGGTTTAAAATTTAGATTAGCTAGACATAGTGGCCCATGCTTTACTTTAATACCAGCACTTGGGAGGCAGAGGTAGATCACCATGAGTTGGAAGCCAGCCTGGTCAACATAAAGTTTCAGGCAAGCCAGAGATACATAGTGAAACCCTGTCGCAAAAGAACAAAAAAAAAGCAGACAAAAAATTTAGATTATCTAGGGTCTGGAGAGATGGCTCAGTAGTTATGAGCACTTTGTGGGGTTTGGTTCCTAGCACCCACATCAGACAGCTCACAACTGCCTGTAACTAGTGTTTTGCATCGATGCTCTCTTCTAGCCTCCAAGGCCACCTGCATGTGCACACACACTGGGACACATACATATATACTTAAAGAATTTTAAGAGCATATACTGCTTTTGCAGAGGACCCAAGTTTAGTTCCCAGCACCCAGGTCTTAACCTTGTAACTCCAGCTCCAAGGAAGCCAAACCGTCTTCTAGCATCTGACAGCATCTCCATTCATGTGCACAAACCCAACACACACACACACACGCACACCCACGCACACCCACACCCACACGCACATGCACACGCACATCAAATCTAGCTTTGTCTGTCCAAACAGAAAAATAAATCCTTGGGGATCTGAGAGATAAAGAGGAACCAGTGAGGGAGATGGGATAGAACAAACCAAGAAAAGGTGAGCTCTTCAAGTGCAGTAGAGAAAGTGTCTTAGAGAGGAGAAAGTGATCAGCTGAGTTAAATGATGATTCAAATTAAATGAATTCTGAGAACTGGCTGGACTTAACAGTACAAAGTCAATGACTATGTCAAGAAGAGCTATATCAGTACACTGGTGATTCAGTAGACTGATGAGACTGTGTTCAGGAGAGAAGACAGGAAGAATTGGAGACAACAGAAAATTAGTTGTGACTGTGTCTTTTTTAATCCCCTAATCAGTTCCCCTCACCCCCTAGGCTGTCTAATTACAACACCTGATGAGTTTTAGAATTTGGATCAAGCCAACTTCTGGTTTTATGAATAATAATGTATTGAATGAAACCATATAAGTATCACAAATAAAATGAAACTGCAATTCCCCAAACAAGTTCTTGCTTGATAGTTTTTAACTCAATAATCGGTCACATTTAGATAATGGGCTTTTCAGTCCTCATAGGGCAAAGGACTCTGTGTGTAGTTCACATTGTTGTAGAAGTTTAAGAAGTGGCTCCTTAAGTATTTCAGAAAGGGTAAATGCAAATGATGTGTCAGTGGTTCAGCCTTTTCTTAGAATGCCTGTTTTTATGTGTATGAGTGTATTGCCTGCAGGTATTTGTAAGTGCACCCATGTCATGGAGCTCAGAAGATGGCATCATGTCCCTTGGAACTGGAGTTACAGATAGTTGTTAGCTGCTGTGTGGCTGTTGGGAACTGAACCCAGGTCCTCTGCAAGAGCAGCTGGTGCTCTTAACCGATGAGCCATCTCTCCAGCCTAGAATGTCTTTTAATTGTTTGTAGGGCATCTAGTGTGGATATTACTTCTTTTCAGAGTCAGTCACTTCTTCAGAAAGAGATGAACAGAGTGTAGGGAAAAGGATGTACTACAGAAAGGTCTTTTATCAGTGATTTAAATCCTAGGTTCCCAAATGATTCTCAACATTTCATCTAACAGATCCTTGAACTCCTTTATTTCCTGTGGAATCAGTGATGACTCTGGTTTTTCTTTTCTTTTTGTTATTTCTTTATTTATTTATTTATTTTTGGTCTTTTCAAGACAGGGTCTCCCTGTAGCCCCAGCTGTCCTGGAAGTCACTCTGTAGAACAGGCTGGCCTTGAACTCACAAACATCCACCTGCCTCTGCCTCCCAAGTGCTAGAATCAAAGGTGTGCGCCACCACACCCGGCTTCTTTTCTTTTTATAATTATCATTTGGGTTCATGGCTTTCCTTGGGCAATATTTTCTACAATATTGTAGCCAAGAATAAATGCTGCTTTTTTTTCTTTTTTTCTTTTTTTTTGTCTTTTCGAGACATGGTCTCCCTGTAGCCCCAGCTGGCCTGGAACTCACTCTGTAGACCAGGCTGGCCTTGAACTCACAAAGATCCGCTGCCTCTATCTCTCAAGTGCTAGGATTAAAGGTGAGCACCACCATGCCCGGCAATGCTTCATTTTTATTTTAAAAACACGTGAATTGAAATTACAGTACACTAAATTAATTGAAATTTTACATATAATTACTTTATGATGAAGTCAGAATTGTCTTAATGGTACCAGTCAATCATTACAATCTCCTTCTATTCAGATAGCTAGAAGAGGAACTTCATATTTTTCCTTTAAAATAAAAATTATTTTTATATTCAAACAACTGATAATACTTGGCTAAGAAAAGCTATTAGGTGACATTTAAGTAAAATATTTTGATTTTCGCTTTTAATTGGGCATGCTTTTAATCCCCAACACTAGGGAGGCAGGTGGATTTCTGGGAGTTTGAGGTCAGCCTGGTCTACATAGCAAGTTCAGACCAACCAGGCTATAAAAAATTTTTTAGAGGCTAGAGAGATGGGTCAGTGATTAAGAAAAGCAAGACTGGGTGCTTGTTCCCAATATTCACATGGCAGCTTATAACTGCCTGTAACCAGTTCCTGGGGATACACTGCCCTCTTCTGGCCTCTGTGGGCACTGCATGACAAGGGTGTACTTACATATATGTAGGCAAAACATTCATCCACATAAAAATAAATTTAAAAATTTGTTAATATTAATAAGCCTTCAAAGCTTTTTCAGTCTGTATTTTCAAATGTAAGTGTGCAGAACAGCAGCCTGAGATAGACAATTATTGCCCACTCATATCCAGGATAAGCGATTTCCCTAAAGAAATACTGGTGGTTTCTTAACCATTCCTTATATTTTTGGAGGTTATATGTTACTTTTTGGGGTAGGGGAGAATATATTACCTACTTGGTGTTTGCCTTTGGTTTGTGTTTTTTCACTGAAAAAAGCCAATAAATCAAAAACTATATAGAACTTGGAATCAGACTTTTCACCATCTCTCTCTGTCCTGACCAGTAGATATATCTAGCCTAGAGAGAGGAGGGCAAAAATTAGAGTCCAGCTCATTTGGTCCTCATACATAATAAAGGTGCCATATAATCTCTCTATGTCTAGCTTTGTATCTTCTGTTTTTTGGATGGGGAAATCCATCCAAATGTGTATGAGTGTATTACCTGTGTGTAAAAAAGAGTCTTTATGTGTATGAGTGTATTACCATGTGTGTAAGTGCTCCTGTGTCTGTGTTGCAATCCCAGTGGAAGTCAGAAAGAGGGTGTTGGATCTCCTGGAACTGGAGTTACAGATAGTTGTTAGCTGCCATGTAGGTTCTGGGATTTGAACCTAGGTCTTCTGCAAGATCAGCCAGTGCTCTTGATTGTAGAGCCATTTCTCCAGCCCCTAATTGAGCCTTCTTAAACCCTAACAGAGCCCTTTCTAAAATGAAGATCTCTTTCATAGATGACTGATGAATATAAACTGTAGTTATCAATTATATCTAAATATTCTTGTGAAATCCACTGAGCTTGTGTTATTAGTGTGTATAGTTCAATCTTTATTACTTCTACTCCCTTGTACATGTGTTTGTGTAATAATAGCTTTCTCATTCTTATTATAGAACCCAGAAGGCCTTTTTTTTTTTCTTTTTGGTCTTTTTGAGACAGGGTCTCCCTTTAGTCCCAGTTGGCCTGGAGTTCGCTCTGTAGATCAGGCTGGCCTTGAACTCACAGAGATCTGCCTGCCTCTGCCTCCTAAGTGCTAGGATTAAAGGCATGCTCCACCACGCCCGGCTCAGAATGACTTTTTAATTTAGAGAGGGAGATATCCTAATTCTAAAATGGTAGATAACCTTCCAATCATTTATATTTCTTATGTAATCATGTCAGGTGTAGACATAGAGATAAATATTTGTTTAACTATGTACATTTTTTTGTTTTTGTTTATTTTTTGTTTGTTTTTGACAGGGTTTTCATAGTCCCAGACCATCTGCAAGCCACATTCCACACTTCTGGTTAGAAAGTGTGTATAAAACAATATACTTCATTATTAGATGGATACTTATTTTATTGCTAGTAAGGCAGTAGGTATTAGCTGTGTGCAGTTTCTCTGTCAGAATTTTAGTTCCTTTTAAAGCTGAGTCTAAGATCAAGGACATGCCATAGTATAACCAGCAGTATTAACAAACAAACAAAAAAGCAGTATTAAAATATCATTGAGGGGCTTACTGGTTAAGAGAGATGGCTTACATTGACAGATGGCTTACTGGTTAAGAGCGCCAACTGCTCTTGCAGAGAACCTGGGTTTGATTCCCAGCACCCACATGGCGGCTAAGAACCATCTTTAACTCCAGTTCCAGGGGAATCCAACGCCCTCTTCTGACCTCCACAGCATTGCACGACATGGGTGCACCAACCTACATGCAGACAATACACTCATAAAAGATAATAAAAATATTTAAAAATAATAAAATATTGAGAGCATTTTTAGAATTCTAAAAGGTAGTAATTACTTTAAAGACATTCCGAAATATGGTTCTTGATTATAAAAGGCACAAGAAATTTTTAAAACTGCATGATGCTGTACTGTGACCTGTATAGTAAGCATTAATTAAAATGAATTGAGACCACAAGGCAGAGCATCACCATTGTCATTTACTAGACTGCAGGGAAGTCTGAGGGTTCATATGTATGTCTGCTAAGGAGGAGAGAACTTGTTTCCAGCCAGCCTTTAGAATTTACTTTATACCACTAAACTAAGTCAGATTCAGGAAGGTATTATTCCATGACCAATGGATTTATATATTAACAAGAAACCTCTGGCTTTTGGAATTGGGGAAACTGTATTTTATCAGCACATTTTCAGTGACCACATCTTTAGTCAACAGATACAAGATCAGTACTTATTCTCTGTGTGGTGGCAGATACTTGTAATCCCAGTGCTTGGGATGCAAAAGTAGGAGAACTGCCTACACAGTGAGTTCCAGACCAGTCAGGACTTCATAGCAAAACCTTATTGCCCCAAAGATGAATAGTTATTAGTATTTATATTATTTTCTTACTTTTAAGTGGTATTTTGTATTAATAGTGGGTGATTTGACTTGATTTATGGGAGCTAAGGGACAATAACAATAATGTAGGAAAGCTAGAAATTGTGATTTTACTTGTAGCTAATTATATCTTAGGTTATTTTTGTATGGATCTTTTATCTACAGTGGGGAATAGACTTTCTGTTTTAAATAAAACATACTAATTTAGATATTTGATAATAAATCAGGTGACTTCCACATTGTAATTTCCATAGTATTTATATATAATTAATGTGCAATTCTTTTGAATCATACCTATAGATGCATTTAACACTTAATTTAGCCTGATCTTGAAAGTGGTTATTGTGCAGGGCTGGAGAGATGACTCAGCTGTTAAGAGCACTGACTGCTCTTGCAGAGGACCCTGGTTCGATTCCCAGCACCCACATGGCAGCTAAGAACCATCTTAGGCCGGGCATGGTGGTGCACGCCTTTAATCCCAGCATTTGAAAGGAGGCAGAGGCAGGTGGATCTCTATGAGTTCAAGGCCAGCCTGGTCTACATAGCTAGCTCTAGACCAGCTGAGACTAAAAGGAGACCCTGTCTCAAAAAGACCAAAAAGAAGAGAAATTGGTTATTGTGAAAAGCTGCTGACATCCTTCGAAAACATTACTAAAACTTAGGGTTTGGAACTGCTTTCAAAGCCTGTAGCATATTCCTTTTTTTTTTTTTTTTTTTAGAAATTCTGTTTAGGGGCTGGAGAGATGGCCTAGCGGTTAAGAGTGCCAACTGCTCTTGGGACTGGAGAGATGGCCTAGCGGTTAAGAGCGCCGACCGCTCTTGCAGAGGACCCGGGTTCGATCTGTCGTCACCACATGGCAGCTGAAAACCGTCTTTAACTCCAGTTCCAGGGAAATCTGACGCTCTCTTCTGACCTCCATGGCATTGCACGACACGGGTGCACAAACCTACATGCAGACGGTACATTCATACACATACGAAAATAAATAAAATAAAAATAAAATTAAAAAAAGAAAAAAAAAAGAAATTCTGTTATGGGGCTGGAGAGATAGCTCAGTGGTTAAGAGCACTGACTGCTCTTGCAGAGGACCCTGGTTCGATTCCCAGCACCCAAGAACCATCTTTAACTCCAGTTCCAAGGGAATCTGACACCCTCTTCTGACTTCCGTGGCATTGCACCACACGGGTACACCAACCTACTTGCAGACAGCACACTCATACACATAAAAAATAATAAATAGATTAATTAAAAAAGAAATTCTGTTTATTTTTCAATTTTATTTATTTTTATGTGTATGAGTGTACTGTCTGCTTATAGGTTTGTGCACCCGTGTTGTGCAGTGCCGGCGGAGGTCAGAAGAGGGTGTTGGTTCCCCTGGAACTGGAGTGGAAGACGATTCTCAGCCGCCATGTGGGTGCTGGGGGTCGAACCTGAGTCCTCTGCAAGAGTAGTCGGTGCTCTTAACTGCTAGGCCATCTATCCAGCCCCAACATATTCTTCACTGTAATAAAACTTTAAGTTGGTTTAATTTGGGGCAATATTTAATAGTCACTTGGAGCTAATTTGGTCACCAAATTAGGTTAGCAAACACTACTAAATACTTTTTGCATTGATAAAAGAGATCTGAATAGAGACAAAGTGCTTTACCATGAGCTACATCCTCAGCCCCTGTCAATAATTTTTGCTAGGCAGGGATGGTAACCCACACCTACAATCCCAGCATTTAGGATTATCATCAGTTCACAGCCTGGCTTACATGAAAAGTTCAAGGATAGTCTAAGGTATGTAGCAAAACCTCATCTCCCAAAAAAAAAAAAAACAAACCAAAAAAACAAAAAAAAATGGGGGGGCGAGGTGTGCTCAGTGGTAGAGCATCTGCAGAGGCCTTATAAGGTGAAGGAATGTATTGGAGTAAATGACTTTTGGAAAAAGTACAAAAAAATGAATAATACAAATATTAAAGGGAGTGGAATGGAGTAATATCTCCATCTTGTGGTCTTCTTTGGATATTGCCATTAAAAATGTGGAGGGGTTGTATTTTTACAATTCTAGGCCTAAGAGTAACATGTTGAGACAATTGAAAATAAAATATGAGTCAAAGATCTCTTACAGTATTTTTCCAGAATCTTTAACTGAGTTTCTCAATTAATACACTGGATGCTAGTGAACCAACATAGTGATACCCTCCCCTGAGCAGTGTTACCTGTTTACTCTATAATGCCTTTCAAATACAGTTTGCCATGGAGAGCCATGGTGGAAGAGGTTGGAAAAGCACTGCTAAGACATGTAATTCTTATATTTTTCTTTCTATACATGAAATAAACTATGCTTTAAAAACAATTAACATGTGTTGAAATTCAGGGTCAAAGAGTAATAATTGTCCGACCAATTCGGTTTATCAAAGCTTTTTTTTTTTTTTTTTTTATAACTAAAGGCCCTTATTTAGCTGGTCTTAGAAATGTAAAAAAACTATTGTTTCCATTGAGCCAGGGAATTTAGTAGAGGAGTCGTCAAAGTTTTGCATTAGTATCCTTCAGTTATTTGATTATTTAGTAAACTCAGGAATACAGTTAAGCTCCAGGTACAGACTTAATATGCCTAATACTTGGGAAAAATTGTTTCTGAACTGAGTATGTACAGACTTTCTTGTCACTTCCTTATGAAATCTGAAATAATTCCATATATAAAATATAGTATAATACCTACATGGTATTTATATTGTGTAAAATAATTAATTTGGGGATGATTTAAAGTATATAGGAGAATGTATGTTATATACAAATACTATTTCATTTTCTGTAAGGGACTTTTACCTTTGATTTGGAGATCTTATGAGCACCTCCCGGGGTCTGAATGGGAATTATGTACTGACTCCTCTATATTAATGATCTATAACCATCTACTGGATGAAAATACAAATGAATTTGTATATGAATATACATATAAAATTTCATATGTACGCAAATTCTGAGTCACCTAAAGTAATGTTTTTTGATAGTAGAAGTTGACTAGTGTTTTTTCACATAAATCTTGAATAATAGGTACTGCAGATTTTTTTTTTAGTGTACGAGCGTTGACTGTCTGCATGTAGGTTGGTGCTACGTGTCATGCCACTGCTGCGTGCGGGTCAGAAGAGGGTGTTGGATTCCTGGAATGGGAGTTGTAAGAGGGTTTAGTTGCCATTTGGGTGCTGGAATCGAACCTGGGGTCCTCGCAAAGAGCAGTTGGTGCTCTTCAACCGCTGAGCCCCCTCTCCCGCCTTCGGTACTGCATATTTTTTACAGATATGCCCATAGAAGCTACAGATGTCATTATAAAGATTTTTTAAAGCCGGACTGGAGAGTAGGCCTAGCGGTTAAGAGCAGCCGACCGCTCGTACAGAGGACCCGGGTTCGATCTCTTCCAGCGCCCAGCCTGGCGGCCAAAGAACGTCTGTCAACTCCAATCCAGGGAACCCATTCCAGGGGAATCTGACACCCTCTTCTGACCTCCGCGGCTATTGCTACGACACGGGTGCACAAACCTGCATGCAGAACAGTACATTCATACACAATACATAATAAATAAAAAATTAAAAAAAGATTTTAGAAGCCACCTTAAAAGGAACCTGAAGTTAATTTTAATTATACTTTACGGCTGGAGAGATAGCCTAGGGTTAAGAGCACCGACGCTCTTACAGAGGACCCGGGTTCGATCCCCAGCGCCCACATGGCGGCTAAGAACCGTCTGTAACTCCAATTCCAGGAGAACTCCAGTTCCAGGGGAATCCGAGACCCTCTTCTGACCTCCGCGGCATTGCACGACACGGGTGCACAGACCTGCATGCAGACAATACATTCATACACATACAAAAATAAATAATAAAAAAAATTAAAAAAAAAATAATATACTTTATCTAAATCCATGTGTGGAAATAGTATTTCAATATTTTTAGGTTTTATTTGCAGCCCTCACACCAAGGGATATCTGGGGACACAAACTTGACTCAATAGGCCTTAATGTATATGACAGAGTGCGTGAAATCCAGTGGGGGGCAAGGGGGTGCAGATAGGGAAGTGGGTTGAAATATTAAGATGTATAAAATGCACAAAATTCAATAAACCCCCCTGCCCCAGTGAATGGCTCCACCTATGCATATATGAGCAGCTCAAATTGGATTTAGTGGGGTTTTTCTTGTTTGTTTTTTAAAAAGAGGATATGAAGTTGGGAGGACATTAGGGAGTGGATCCTGGATGAATTGTGGGGGGGAATGGAGGGTGAATAAGATCAAAATACATTGTATGTATGAAATTCTCAATTAAAAATTACATTAAAAATATTCTGGATTAGGCTGGACATGGTGGCACATGCCTTAATCCCAGCACTCCCAAGTTTGATGCCAGCTTGTTCTACATGGTAAGTTCTAAATCAGCCCAGCTACTTAGTGAGACTGTGTCTAAAAAAACTTCTACCTTTAGGCAAAACCAACACTAGAATAATGAAATTGGAGAAAACCTCAGAAATATCTACTTCCTCATAAAGGAAATCTATAGCAGTCCTGGGAAGGATGGCTGTCCAGCCAGCCAGCTTGAATCTAAAAGAAATAGAAGAAACAACTTAGTAATTTTACTTAATAATACTCTAGACAATCTATTTGTATGCAAAGCTGAAATTGGGTTTTTTAAATTTTTTTATTTATTTTTGTATGTGTATGAGTGTACTATCTGCATGTAGGTTTGTGCACCCATGTCGTGCAATGCCACGGAGGTCAGAAGAGGGTGTCTGATTTCCCTGGAAATGGAGTTCTCCTGGAATTGGAGTTACAGACGGTTCTTAGCCGCCATGTGGGTGCTAGGGATCGAACCTGGGTCCTCTGCAAGAGCAGCCAGTGCTCTTAATCACTAGGCTATCTCTCCAGCCCCTGAAATTGGAATTTTTATTCCTACTTAAAACTTTATTCACACCGGGTGTGGTAGTGCACGCCTTTAATCCTAGCACTTGGGAGGCAGAGGCAGGTGGATCTCTGTGAGTTCAAGGCCAGCCTGGTCTACATAGTGAGTTCCAGGACAGCTGGATTGTTAGCTGCCATGTGGATCTTGGGAATTGAACCCAGGTCCTCCGCAAGAGCAATCAGTGGTTAGGAGCCAGAACTGTCCTTGCAAAAGATGGGAGTTCAATTCCTGGCACCCATATCACCACATCAGGCAGCTCACAACTGCCTTTTACTTCAGCTCCAGGGGATTTGAAGTCTCTCTCTTTTTTTTGGATTTGAAGTCTCTAAGGACACCTGTACTCGTACCCACAAATGCTTATACAAACATGCATTAATTAAAAATAATAAAAAATAAACTTTAAAAAGAGTACAGGCAATGTGAGAAGCTTCTTGTTTTTATCAACTTTAGATGTGTACCAAATCTTCTCTAGAGAGGGCCCCACTACTATATTAAGCATGGTTTGAGGTTACGATAAATGATTCCTAGGGCTCATCAAAATCAGTAATAAATTTCTAGAAGTTGGAAAACTAAGATGATTTTGAATTTGCTGTATGTCTTCATTGCTAGTGCTATAATAAAAACACTGACCAAGACCAACTTAGGGGGGAAAGGGTTCATTTGATTTTCAGCACAGTCCATCATCAAGGGAAGCCAAGACAGGAACCTGGGGCACATACTATGGAGGGACACTGCTTATTGGCTTACTCCCCTGTTCTATGCTTAGCCTGCTTTCTTTCTTTCTTTCTTTCTTTCTTTCTTTCTTTCTTTCTTTCTTTCTTTCTTTCTTTCTTTCTTTCTTTCTTTCTTTCTTTCTTTCTTTCTTTCTTTCTTTCTTTCTTTCTTTCTTTCTTTTCTTGCCTACTTTCTTTATAACACAGGACTACCTGCCCAGGGGTGGCACTGCCCACAGTGGGCTGGGCCCTCTCACATCAGTCAGTAATCAAGAATGCCCTACAAACATGACCACAGGCCAGTCCAATGGAGGAAGTTCCTCAGTTGAGGTTCCTTCTAGCCATGTGTGTCACATTGACAATTAAGTATTCATCCCATCATCTTAGATAATATGGACCATGAAATTAACCTAATTAGAACTGGTCTCAGCAACTGTTGGAGATGTTTAAAGCCAACCTCCTGTAGGTTGTGCAACCGCTTTAGACAACATTGTGATATAAAATGCTTGGGACTTTGGGACTATTGTGAAGATTTGCACATTAGTGTTTATACTGTGAAGTAAATAATTTCTCTTTGATAGATACAATGTAATAACTCTGTAGGTGAAATTTTAATTCACAGGCTCCTCTTAAATGGGAATTTCTCTCTCCTCTATGTTTGCCTCTCCTTAGCAGCTTTACATTTGTTTTTACTGCTTTTCCTGATACTTACCCCAAAACTAGTTCAGCTTTTGCTTCTGAGGTTCTACTGGGACCATAGCAGATCCCGATACCCCTTGGCCTACTGTCTGCTATAGAGCTATCCTTGTATCTTCTGAGATATATAATGTTTGTATGTGGTCACTTCAGGCAGTGGCTTCATCTTAAACATTTTTTCCATAGGTGCTAGAGTTGCACTGCAACCCCTGGATTCAAGCATCAAGCGTGGCTCCCATCCAGGGCTTTTGCAGAGTGCTTTCAATCCCCATTACACCATAGAAATCAAACTTCTGGCTTCTTGTAGACATAGAGCTCTGTAGTCCTATAGCTAAAACCCTATTTATGGCTACTGGTTTCTATTTGGTTTTGTCCAAAAAGATACTTAGTCTTCAGTCATGGATGTATTTCATAATTATTTTTCCTCTCTAAATTTTAGTATAGGTACATGTTTGGAATGGGGTTTGGGGAGAAGTAAGATATAGTATTAACTTGATACTAGAACATTTGGGAAGATGCATTCCTTTTATAACATTTTTTTTTGTTCATTTTTGTGTATGTGTTTAAGCAGGGTCTCCTTGTAGCCACAGCTTGCCTGGAACCCACAATGCAGACCAGGCTGGATTCAACCTCACAGAGATCAGCCTGCCTCTGACTCCTGAGTGTTTGGATCAAAATCATGTGCTACCATGTCAAAATTTTAAAAATTGTGCATGTGCGAGTGTGTGTAGACCAGAGGTCAACTCAGGTATCATTCCTCAAATGCGTTACACCTTTTTTTTTGAGACAGGGTCTCTCACTTGTCCTAAAACTGGCTGACTAGACTAGGCTGGCTGGCTGGTGAGTACCAGGGATCCTCCTGTCCTGCCTCTTCAGTACTGGGATTACAGGTGAGCATCACCATGGCTGTGACTTTTTTACTTGGGTTCTGGGGACCATACTCAAGGCAACTACTTTACTGTGTTATATCTCCAGCCAGCCCTGTAATTACTATTTCTATGCAGACTTTCTTATTTATGGGCCTTTTTACTACTTAGGCAGAAGTATAGTCAGATTTATGATTAACAACAGTTTAAGAGGTTATTATTTAGACATTAAAAATATAACATTCTGTCCCTGTGTTCCTGACAACCCAAGACTAGGTGATAAAATACGCAAGCAAGATGTGACGGTTAATCTTGGGTGTCAACTTGACTGGACTAAGGAACAAATAAGAGAAAAAGGATCTTCGGATTGGATCACCTCAACCCGGATGGCCCAAATGTGGGCGTTACCTTCTGCCGGCAGGCAGTGTAAAAGGGTCACGGCAGAGGGAGCTGGTCCCTTTTCTCCTGTGGCTTTCCTCTCTCTCACTGGTGAGTTTGTCTTGCTGCTGTGATCAACCCTTCGGATCCCAGCGTGTACTGACACTGGCAGATCTCCTCGAATCCACCGGGCCTTCAGCACCAGATTGGGACTACTGAGACATCCAGCCTTGCGGACTGAGCAGTTCCCTGGAATCTCAGCCTCTCCAGTGTGGCGCAGCTACTGTTGGACTACCTGAGCTCTGTCACATGAGCAAATCAATAAATTGTATATAGCTATATATTTGGCCTGTTGCTTCTGTTTCTTTAGAGAACCCTGACTAATAAAGATTTTGGTACCAGGAGTGGTTCTAGAGAAACAGAATTGAAAGGATGAATTTCTTTAGGGGGCTTGGTAGTTTCTGGAGCCAGCTCTCCAACCCAATGAAGCCTAGAGTTACTGAAGGCTCTCATGGTGGCATGAAGAGGAATGATAATCCTTGATGGAGACTATTTGATGTAATTATGAAGATAGATCCACTTGACTTACCTAACTCGCCTCTTGTGAGGAGCAAGGAATTTAGCGACTTCTATATATAAAACGTTTGAGAAATTGTGGAAAAATAAGGAAAATAATGATGTTGCCTGGTTGCTCCTAGCATCTCTGGATAAAGTGATAGAGGAAAATAAGGAGCTCAGTGATAAAAATGACCAGCTCAGGATTCGAAACAACAGTTTAAAGGTTTCCGAGTATACTCTGGAAGAGAATCTTCTCTCCAGCAGCCAAAGAGCTAAAGCGGCAGAAAATCAAGCTGGAGCCCTTATTATACGTTTGGTTGATTTACAACGCAAATTTAATTCCCAGCCATGAAGAGTGTCAGCAGTTAAAGTGAGAGCACTGGTGGGGAAAGGGTGGAACCCTGAAACTTGGGATGGAGATGTGTGGGAGAACCATGATGATGAGGATTTTGAACCCTCAGATTCTGAGGGATTTTCTTTATCTGAGGAATTAATTTCCCCACCCTCAGCAGAGAATCCATACCTTGCAGATCCCTCCTCCCCACCCTTGCCTGAGGAAACTAATCTCCCCCTCCCAGTGGGAGCTAATGTCCCTCAGGTCCCAACAATTGTTGCCTCTAGACCTATAACCAGACTGAAGTCTAAGCCAGCCCCTAAAGGTGAGATAGAAAGTGTAGTCCACGAGGAGGTGGGCTACACCACTAAAGAAATTAATGAGTTTGCCCATTCATTCCGGCAGATGCCTAAGGAATATGTGTGGGAATGGATTTTAAGGGTGTAGGATAATGGTGGAAGGAATATAAAATTGGATCGGACTGAGTTTATCGATATGAGCCCACTGAGTAGAGATTCTAGGTTTAACATGGAAGCTCGAGCTGTTAAAAAAGGTATTAAAAGTTTGGGGGCTGGAGAGATAGCCTAGCAGTTAAGAGCACTGACTGCTCTTGCAGAGGATCCGGGTTCGATCCCCAGCACCCACATGGTGGCTAAGAACCATCTGTAACTCCAGTTCCAGGGGAATCCGAGACCCTCTTCTGGCCTCCGCGGCATTGCACGACACAGGTACACAAACCTACATGCAGAAAGTACATTCATACACATACAAAAATAAATAAAAATTTTTAAAAAAGATGTTAAAAGTTTATTTGAATGGTTGGCTGATGTATTTATTAAAACATGGCCTACTCAGCCAGGCGTGGTGGCGCACACCTTTAATCCTAGCACTTGGGAGGTAGAGGCAGGCGATCTTTGTGAGTTCAAAGCCAGCCTGGTCTACAGAGTGAGTTCCAGGACAGCTGGGGCTACAGGAAGACCCTGTCTCAAAAAGACCAAAAAAAAAAAAGGCCTACTAACAGCGAGTTAGAGATGCCTGATATTCCTTGGCTTAGTGTTGATGAAGTGATTGTGAGGGTCAGGCAGATGGGCATGCTCAAGTGGATTCAAAGTGTAAAACTACATTCTCCACAATATGAGGACCCAGAGGACATGCCTTTCACTGAGTTTATAAGATGGAAAGTACTGAGAGAGATACCAGAACAGTTGAAGAGCTTTGTTTTTGCTCTATTTCTTATGCCAGATCTTACAGTTAGAGAAGTGGTTGCTCGCTTGCATAAATTAAATGTACACGTAATAGGTTTAACAGGACCTCAGGGTAGGCGTCAGGTAGCAGCACTGAATCGCCAAAGGCCAGATGAGCGTAGTTATCATAGTTATCATAATGGGTGGCAAAGGCAAAACAATGCCTATAATGGCATGACCTGAAAT
>VZQC01014177.1:108104-120791 GCA_009823505.1 Rhizomys pruinosus | reverse complement strand
TGGAATATTTTTTTCCATCCTTTCACTTTAAGGTGGTGCCTGTCCTTGAAGGTAAGATGTGTTTCTTGTAGACAGCATATGGATGGATTCTGTTTCCTAATCCAATCTCCCAGTCTATGTCTTTTGGTTGGGGAATTTAGTCCATTAATATTTAAGGTTATGACTGATAGGTCTGTGTTGCTTCCTTTTGCCTTGTTATCCATTTGTGGTTTGTGTTTAGGTTTCTACTTCTGCAGTTATGCTTTTATTGATTTCTCTTTCTAGGTGCCTGGGGATGGTTGCTCCTTTCTTCTGTTCTTTGAATGGCTTCAAGTATTCTCTGAAGGATTGGTTTTCCGGACATGTATCCTTTCAACTTGTTTATGTCATGGAAGGTTTTTCTCTCTCCTTCAATTATAATTGACATTTTTGCTGTGTATAGTAACCTTTCTTATCATCTATTGTCCTTTAACACTTGGAATCTTTGCTCCAGGTTCTTCTTGCTTTCATAGTTTGCATTGAGAAGTCAGTTGTAATTCTGATAGGTTTCCCCTTATAGGTCACTTGTTGTTTTTCTCTTGTGGCTTTAGGATTTTTGTCTTTGTTTTGGGTGTCTAGCATTTTAACTATGATGTGGTGTGGAGAATTTCTTTTCTGACCTTGTCTGTTTGGAGTTCTATGTGCTTCTTATATTTGTATTGGTTTGTCTTTTTTTAGTTTGGGGAAGTTTTCATCTATTATTCTGTTGAAGATCTGATCAATACCATTCTCTTGGGATTCTTCTCCTTCCTCTACACCTATGATGTGGAAGTTTGATCTTTTCATAGTGTCCCACAGCTCCTGGTTGTTCCACTTTTGTGTATTTTTAAATTTTTCATAATCTTTCCTTGAGGTTTTTAGTTGTTCTGTGTTATCTTCTGGTCTGATATTCTTTATTCTGCTTTCTCCATTCTGCTTCTGAGGCTTTTTCCATTCCTTTCCTTTTGATTGGATGAGTGTTTGATTTCCTTTTTCATTTCCTCTTTTGATTTCTTTAGTATTTCTACTTCTTTTTGGAGCTTCTCAATCTCTTCCTGTAGCTCTTTGCTTCAATGGTTGGTTTCCTTATCTCTTTCAACCTGGGATCTTTTCGGTGTTTCCAGTTCCTTCTGGAGTTTGTCATTCTCTCTCTCTAGGTCCTTCTTGAGTTCTTCATTCTCTTTTCTTAGTTTTTTGATTTGCTCTTTATAATCTTGTAGTTCTTTAGATATGTTCCCAATTGTGTTTCTGATATCTGTGTCTTGGGCCATCCCCAGGGGGATCCCACTGTAGGAATCTTCCATAGGGTTGGTAGAGCTTGATGCAGGATTATCCTGCCCCTTTCCTGTGTTGTCTCTTCCTCATATTCCTGGCATATGAGCTTTTTCTTGCCTGTATTCCTATGTAAGTCCTGTGTTGAAGGCTTGCTTTGCTTGCCTCCTTCAGATGCCTTTGTAATCCCAGTTGGAGGGGGGACAGACTGTGGGCGGGCTCTTTAGCCAGTGCCCGGACACCTGAGCTTGCCTCAGCTGGTCTCGTGAGATCTCAGATCTCGAGACTCATAGAACCCTACCTTTTATACAAGCTGGGAGGATAACTCCGCCCCCACTGCAAGAAAAGCCAATTAAGCCAAAGACAACTGGATTAACGGATTAACTATATTAAATCAATCAACAATCAGCCTTGCTGAAGCACCCAGCTGCTGCCTACCTACCTGCACTTGCCTCAGCTGGTCTCCGGAGATCTCCCAGAAGTACATTCCTATGGGATTCCTTTTCATTCAGAAATTTCGTCCTTTGAAGACTAGCTGGTACCTCTTTCTTGGACTTCTCTGTGGCCAGGGAAAAGTGTCTTCCTCTAACAGGCAAAGCCCAGGGGAGCTACAGCTTCCTGGTAGTCCTTTTCTGAGGCCCAGGTTGATTTGGAGGGTGAGAGGTACTTGGCTCCCCAGGCAAAGGCTGAGAGGATCACGGCAGCCCCAGGTTGCCCTGAGTTGGGACAGGGCCAGTCAGGCCAGGGGTACTGGCCAGGACTGGAGTGGAGGCAGGAAGCAGGGGGTCCCCTGAGGGGTGATGAGCCCCTGAGGTCTGTGGCACCATTGACAGGCAGAATGTCTCCCAAGTGACATGGGGTTTTTTTCAATTTTCTCTTATTTTTCAAAGAAGCTTATTTTTAATTATGAGCACTGAATGAATCTTTCCTTGCCTTAGTTGCTAGGGTTGCTGGGCCACCTCTGTCCACAAAGTTGGCTTCTTTGTACACCTCCACAAACTTCTCCCCAGTGAGAGGGCTCCAGGTACATGAGCTGCCGGAAGCTGATTCAAGAGACTGCTCAGGAATCCGATTATTTAATTCTAAGCTGGCAGCAGTGCATCTTTCTTTATGCCCAACAGGTCCAAAAAAGTCTTCATCGTCATCATTAGCACTTAAAGAAGACAAGGAGAGATCAAAGTCAAATTTTTCATCAGCCAAAAGAAGAATATCTTCCTTCTTAGCAATGTCCATCTTCTCCTCTCCCATCTGGGGGGCTGCAGGCATGTCACTGCTGTGCCCTCTGTCCATTGAGCCAGCTGTCGGGAGTTAGCTCGCTGACAGAAGACCAAAATGAACTAATTCTTAAGGACCAGGAACCACATTGTAATTTAACAATTTTAGCTTACATGACAACTTATAAGTCAGTTTTGATACCAAGTAAATTATTAATCTTAATAATTGTTCCCTTAGCATTAAGCATGAGTCTGTACATTTAAATAGTCTGATAAAAATAAATACTATGGTTAGACACACTGTCATGACAAACTAGTTTCAAAATCAAAACCTTAACACCTTGATGAAAATTCTAATCAGAGTAAAATATGACTCTAACCTTTTAACAGTCGGAATAATAACATTAAGAACTTCACAGCTGGGGCTGGAGAGATGGCTCAGCAGTTAAGAGCACTGACTGCTCTTGCAGAGGACCTGGGTTCGATTACCAGCACCCACATGGTGGCTAAGAGCCATCTTTAACTCCAGTTCCAGGGGAATCTGATGCCCTCTTCGGACCTGCAACATTGCTCAACATGGGTGCACCAACCTACATGCAGACAGTACACTCATAACACATTAAAAAAAAAAAAAACTTCACGGTTTACACAGTACTGCGAGCCTCTAGTTGTAGGGCACATTTTTCCTTGTTATTAAAATATGAACATTGTGAAAATAATTTAAATGATAGTTTATAAATACCCTACTAAGTATCTTATCAGTGGTCTGATAGATCCTTAATATTTTTTTTTATTAATTTTATTTATTTCTGTATGTGTATGAATGTACTGCCTGCATGCAAGTCTGTGCACCCGTGTCGTGCAACGCCGCGGAGGTCAGAAGAGGGTCTCGGATTCCCCTGGAGCTGGAGTTCTCCTGGAATTGGAGTTTCAGACGGCTCTCGGCCGCCATGTGGGTGCTGGGGATCGAACCCGGGTCCTCTGTAAGAGCAGTCGGTGCTCTTAACCGCTAGGCCATCTCTCCAGCCCCCCTTAATATTTTATAACTACATTACAGAATTTTTTTTTTTTTTTTTGCATTTTTGAGACAGGGTCTCACTTTTAGTCCCAGCTGGCCTGGAGCTCGCTCTGTAGACCAGGCTGGCCTTGAACTCAGAGATCGCCTGCCTCTGCTGGGATTAAAGGCATGCGCCACCACGCCTGGCCATTACAGAATTCTTAAAAGTCAAGAGTTCTTCATACACATACATATACTCATGTACATACACATTCACACATGAGATTCTTATCTTAGTGTTTGTACTTAACAGAGCCACATACATTGCTACTAAATATAAAGGCTTTCACTTGAATAAAGCATTTTCAGAAATGTCATTCACTTTTTTTTTTTTGTCTTTTTGAGACAGGGTTTCCCTTTAGTCCCAGCTGGCCTGGAGCTCACAATGTAGACCAGGCTGGCCTTGAACTCACAGAGTTCCACCTGCCTCTGCCTCCCAAATGCTAGGATTAAAGGTGTGCACCACCATCCCCAGCAGGGTTTTTTTGTTTTGTTTTGTTTTATTCATTTTTAAATATAGTAAATATCCCTAACTGGTTTTAAACTCAGTAAGTGATGGAAAACAGAATTGTACGTCCCATTCACACTCAAAGCCAGCCGTAACCAAAGGTCACACCATAATCAAAACAATCTAATTGAAAGTTTTACTTACAACAGGGCGTGGTGGCGTATACCTTTAATCCTAGCACTCGAGAGGCAGAGGCATGCAAATCTTTGTGAGTTCAAGGCCAGCCTGATCTACAGAGTGAGTTCCAGGCCAGCCAGAGCGACAGGGAGATCCTGTCTCGAAAAGACAAAAAAAAAAATAAAAGAATTACAGACAGTTCCTGTAAAGGACAGTGTAAAGAATGGATAACAAGAAGTATTTAGTCTTACTAAGCCAATAAAGATCAGTCCACTATTAAAGACTATTTAAAGGTTGATAATACCAAAAGCATTAAGTGAAGTATAAATAGTTTCATGAGTTTGACTCACCCACAGTTATCTGCAGTCAACTGCCTCCCACATTAGCATATAGGAACCTAGAAAGTTATGAGAGATTAAAACACAGCACACAGAGTTACAGGGGACAGGCTGCCAGGCCAGCAAGACACAGGCCCAGGGAGGTCCCTTTGCTTTCTATGAGGAGGAAGGGAGGGAGAAATGGACACAAAATCACTCTAGATACACAACAAAGCTCAGTAGTTGTCCCTGGTTGCCCTCTCTCACCCCTTGGAGGCAAGAGATGGGACTGGCACAGGCCATCCTGGAGATCAGCTCCTGTAATACATCCCAGGAGAAGCCATGGAGCACCCCATCTGATCCAGGTGCCAGACCCCGAATGGGTCTCTAGCCAGAGAAACAGCACATCTGCCACATGGGCACCCCAGGAGCTCAGGAAGTTCCCAAGTTCCAAAGACCTCTACCCAAGCTAGACCAAGATTCCTGTGTTTAATTGCTCACAAGAATTTTACTAATAGCTAGCAAAAGGCAGTTTATTTGAGACAAGGTCTCCCTGTAGCAGTTGGCCTGGAACTCTATACACAGACCAGGCTGGCTTTGAACTCTCACAGAGGTCTGCCTATCTCTGCTTCCCCAATGCTGGAACCAAGAGCATGGGGTACCACCCCCAGCTCAAGAGGTGGTTAAAGCAGACTTAAGCTTGAGGGTTAAGACAAAAGAGTTGCTCTAGGGCAAGATATGCAAGCTAGCAGAGTCTCCCCCCAGGAAAAGATATCCCAACCCCCACATCGATGCAAAACAGAGACCAGCTGCAGAAAATAGGACTTGGAACAAAGCCAGAAAGATGAGATGACAAAGACCAGTCCCATGATTCATCCCTAGCTCAGAAGACAAGTTAACATATCAAATCAAAGCTACATCCATCTGGAGTTTGGCTCTCTCAAACCTATTCTCAGGCCCCCAGGGTTCCCAAAGCAATACAAATCAGTCTGAACATCCAAAGCAAAATAATTCCATAGCAAGCAAACAAAAGAGATACCTCAAAACAACCATCTTGAAAACAAACACAAACCAAAAGTCATCTTAACAATAAGATCCTGGCCGGGCGTGGTGGCGCACGCCTTTAATCCTAGCACTTGGGAGGCAGAGGCAGGCGGATCTTTGTGAGTTCAAGGCCAGCCTGGTCTACAGAGTGAGTTCCAGGACAGCTGGGGCTACAGGGAGACCCTGTCTCGAAAAGCCAAAACAAAAACAAAAACAAAAAAAAAACAATAAGATCCTTAATCAATTCAAATACTGTTTTCTATGAACAATTACACTTAAAAGTTGTGAAGCATTTAATAGATTCAGAGATAATAGATTTATTTATATTTTACAACCCCTCCCCTTTTTTAATTTTTTATTTATTTTTTATGTGTATGAATGTACTGTCTGCATGTAGGTTTGTGCACCCGTGTTGTGCAGTGCAGCGGAGGTCAGAAGAGGGTGTCGGATTCCCCTGGAACTGGAATTCTGGAATTGGAGTTACAGATGGTTCTCAGCCACCATGTGGGTGCTGGGGATCGAATCCAGATCCTCTGCAAGAGCAGTTGGCACTCTTAATCGCCAGGTATCTCTCTAGCCCCCAATAATAGATTTAAGGACACCTAGCATACCCAAATTTGAGGCCTCTGAATGCATTATGAACTATCCATATTTTAAAATTTACATGTGCATTTAATCTGGCATGCCAAAGCAAAACTAGTAATTCTTTGCACAACCAAAAAGGGAACCTTGAAGTGACCACTTTGTGTTGACAGAAACATGAGACAGTTTTACATGACAAGGTACAAGAAAACTTAGACACATGACAGATATAGTTACATGAATCCCAGACACATGGAAAAACAATTACTGTAAACACATGACATATTTACATCTCTTAAATCTGGATAAGGAGGGAATCCCCTTCTCCATGATCTCACAGCTAAGGGCCAGTTTCTCCCTCTTCTTCTGGTAACCATGAGTCTAGGTTTTAGAGTTCAAGTCTTCTTGATCTACAATAGGAAGTAGAGGTGTAGAGCTTGGAGGAGAAGGAAAATTGAGGGGGGTGTGTGTGGTGGCGGGTTCTTCCCCAGCATTTCTGAAGCCAAGAAGCTGAATTTTCCAAAAGATCAACCCAGGTTATGAATATATGGGAGTCATTTGGGGTAAGAATTAAAGCAGACTGTGCGAACAAAATAAGCAAGGTTAAAAATCATAAGCTCCTTCCAGCAGCCAGTCAAGGCCTGGTCATTTGAGCTTGCAGAGAGCCCACAGTCTCAGTGCCTTGACACGGAAGCCAAAGCTTGTGCTTCTCTTCCTGAAACCAGAAAAATTGGTTAAGATACAATTAAGAGGGGATACTGAGTTTGGCCCATAATGAGGTTAGTCCAATGACCATGAGGGGGAGACAGAAATCACACAGTAAGACAAAACAAATCCAATACCAAGTGAATCTGGACTCCCAAGTTCCAAGTGGTTCCCTGGCAGGGAACCCAAGGGTCTATGGGGCTGAGGTATGTATCTCATTGGCTGCCCCTGCCAGTTTCAACTTTGGGCTGGTATGGATCTCAGTGGATGTTATGGGTCAGAAACCAAAAGATTGAGGAAGTTTTATTACAGTGAGCTGTCCCCCACTCTCCAACCTATTTGAAAAGTAGAAGAAGCCCTGACCTTGGGATTTGGGGAAATAGTTGCTTTTACAAGGGCAATGTTTAACCAGTCTTAAACAAGCATTTTATAAAACTAGAAGCATGTGGTTAGTGAGCAATTAACATTTCCTTATCATGGCCTGGAACAGAATACCATTGTGGTTGGCCATTGCTCAAAATTTGAGCAGAAATATGCATTCCTTAGATCAGCACAGCAAAAGTTTATGTTAAGGTCAGAAACAAAATGGATTTCTGGTCAAATGGAATTCATCTAGCCCACCTTATAGGTCCATCTCAGGCTTCTTCTCTTAGATTAAAATTAGACTAGATAATGTAAAGACTTTTAATCCCTATACATCTGTTCTGTTTTAGTTCTAAGAAAGATAAACAGGGAACTAGGAAAGAGGAAAACAAACAAAATTTCCAAGTTCTTAAAATTATGAAATTTATGGAAGCAGGAGACAGAAAAGAGATGAATATTCCCCTTTGTTCATTATACCTTAGCCTGACTGACTTTGAGAAGACTTTATCAGTAAAACTATTGAGAACAAAGGAAAAAAAAGCAAATCTCTTTTACTAGGATTCTGTCTTTAATTTTTTTTTTATCATTTCTCTTTTAGATGGACCGGATCTAAGTGCAATAGCACCCTCTATGGTTTCATGTTCTGCAAAATCATAGCCCCCAAATTGCAGAAACTGCAGGAAAAAATAGGTTGAGATAGAGCTCTTGAAATGTATGGAATAGTATCAATACTAATGAAAATAAAACTTGAAATCTTAATTAAATTGTCTTCAGAATTTTCATCTGCCATCATAGCCAATTCATAAAACCCTTTAAACTCTGCTGTATGGGCTTCTTTACAGTGTTACTATGCTAGCATTGTAATTACCTGAACAACAACAGCAAAAATCTTCACTCTGAAATTTAGTTTTTTTCTTTTTTTTCTTTTTTTTTTTTGTCTTTTGAGACAGGGGCTCCCTTTAGTCCCAGCTGGCCTAAAGCTCACTATGTAGACTAGGCTGGCCTTAAACTCACAGAGATCTGCCTGCCTCTGCCTCCCAAGTGTTGGGACTGAAGGCTTGGGCCACCACACCTTGCCACATGTTAATTCTCAAACATACCCACATTCATTCATTCATTATCTTTTGGGTGGAGTAACAAATTGAGGTGGTCAAGGAAATGAGATCAGGTGCCCAGGTTACAGACACAAGAGCACATGATTTGCTGAGGTTGAAAGTCTTCAGTCCAGGTTATGTCTACTTATAAAGTCATTCCCATACTTTATAGTAAGGACGTAGGGATTTTTTTTTAGGTCATTTGAATAAAAGTTGAGCATATGACACAGAGTAGAGTGGTTTTTAGCCAGACTTGGTGATACAGCTTCTCAGGACTGGGCTGAGAAGGGAAGGTTACAAGTTCAAGGTCTGCCAGGGCTAGAGAGCAAGTTTAAGGCCAGCCTAGACAACTCAGTGAAAACTCGTCTCAAAAGAAAAGATTGAAAAGTTGCTAATGATATTGCCTTATCTAGCTTGCTTGAGGCCCTAGACTCAATGGGATGTCTGGGATGTCACAAAATAAATAATAAAAATCTACAAAGTAAACCACTTTTCACTAATTAAAATTAGAGGAAATATCTTTGTAGTTTCTTTAACAGGACTCACAGATATTTTAGGTAGCTTTATAAATGTGGGCCATAGAAATTCTTGAAGACTATAAACCAGCTGTAGACCTACAGTTTTTTGAGTTTTTGTTTTTAAGATCACATGTTGCAAAGTTTTGCTTTTAAATGCAAGAAAGCTTGACCTTTAAAAAAAAAAAAAAAAAAAAAGAGTGTCTTGCCAGGCGTGTTGGAACATGCCTTTAATCCCAGCACTCGGGAGGCAGAGGCAGGTGGATCTCTGTGAATTCAAGGCCAGCCTAGTCTATATAGTGAGTTCCAGAATAGCTGGAGCTACACAGGGAGACCCTGTCTCAAAAAGACACCCCCCCCAAAAAAAAAGGCTGTCTTAGGGGGATAAAAAAAAGGATTTTAATTCATACAGCTTCTATACAATAACTGCTTTTGATGGTTACTATTTATGTATAAGGTAATTCAAGTTAAAGAAGCACATTCTGTAGCAGTAATTAACCTTTAGTAAGCTGAGTAATTAGTAGTATGCATTTGCTTCAGCGAACAAGTTTCTAACCAGAGTTGCCATTTCCCATATATATTTTTTATAGCCTTAGATATTATATTATAGAAACATATTACTTGCTGATTTTATGTAGTCTTGATAAATAGTGACTTTATGGTATAGTTTTTTGTTTGTTTGTTTGTTTGTTTGTTTTGGTCGTTTCGAGACAGGGTCTCCCTGTTGCCCCAGCTGTCCTGGAACTCACTCTGTAGATCAGGCTGGCCTTGAACTCACAAAGATCCGCCTGCCTCTGCCTCCCAAATGCTAGGATTAAAGGCGTGTGCCACTATGCCCAGCTGGTATAGTTTTTTAAAGTATTTAAATTTTTGATGCTGAAGTTTTATAGAGGTTCTTTTTTTCTTTTTTGGTAGTTTTGTTTCTACAGTCTTAAATTACTATTTTTTTTTTGTTTTTTCAGATAGGGTCTCACTGTATAGCCCTATGTGACTATGTAAACTAGGGTGTCCTTGAATTCACAGAGATACTCCTGCCTCTGACTCCTAAGTCCTGAGATTGAAGTTGTGCATCAACATACTTCCTATATTTTCTTCTTTTGTATACTCTTTCAGCTAGGTTTTATAGTCTGAAAAGAAGTGAAATGATTGATGATGAAAGAAGTGCATGATTCTTGCTCTTTATCAACAAGAAATAATTTGAAAGCATTGGAAGACAAAATATAATCAACTGGTAGACTATAAGTCCATCTGTAAATACTAGACCTGTTTGTTCTATTCTGAGCACTGCCTAATTTTACCAAATGCACATCTAATTTAAGATGCTATCTTGGGCTGGAGAGATGGCCTAGCAGTTAAGAGCGCCGACCGCTCTTACAGAGGACCCGGGTTCGATCCCCAGCACCCACATGGCGGCCGAGAACCGTCTGAAACTCCAATTCCAGGAGAACTCCAGTTCCTGGGGAATCCGACACCCTCTTCTGACATCTGCGGCATTGCACGGGTGCACAGACTTGCATGCAGACAGTACATTGATACACATACAGAAATAAATAAATGCCGGGCGTGGTGGTGCATGCCTTTAATCCTAGCACTCGGGAGGCAGAGGCACGCGGATCTCTGTGAGTTTGAGGCCAGGCTGGTCTACAGAGTGAGTTCCAGGACAGCCAGAGCTACAGGGAGACCCTGTCTAAAAAAAAAAAAAAAAAGATGCTATCTTGCTGTCTTCTGAGCTGATGCTTTCATTTTCTATCTTGCTTTCCTCAAACGAGATTTATGAATTCTATAAATTTACTTTATCAGTACATCATTACTATAAAATCTTGATTCAAGAAATAATGGCTGTTCTTATAGTTTGCATATTGTATTTCTCTGTATTGTAACTTCCTTCTCTTGGTTGGGATATCTTTTGGGGGTTGAAGGTAGCTAGGGAGCTTTTTAGTACTTCTTGAAAATCATATTACTTATTAAAAAGTTAATTGAGAAAAATCAATCAGCTTAATATTTGATTGATGATGAATGCCAAAGATAACAGAAATTTGAAAGAATTATTTATTTACTTATTTATTTTGAGGCAGGGTCTCCCTATAGCCCCAACTGGCCTGGAACTCACTCTGTAGACCAGGCTGGCCTTGAACTCACAGAGATCGATCTGCCTCTGCCTCCCAAGCGCTAGGATTAAGGGCATGTGTCATGTGGGTGCTGGGAATCGAACCCTGGTCCTCTGCAAGAGCAGTTGGCACTCTTAACTGCTGAGCCATCTCCAGCCCCCTGAAAGAATTTTAAAGCTTAACTAATCATGAAATAAGCCAAGTATCCCTATGTAGAGAGTAGGCATAATTTAAAAGAAACAAAACAACCTTTTTTGCAGTTAAGTATTATCTAAATGTTAGTTTGATCTAGAGGAATGTATAGAAAACTGTCCTAGGCATGACTTTGTTTTTCTCATGTCACTTTGAAAAAAAATTACTTGCCTTTAGATATTTTCAAAGAATTTTTATATTAGGTAGTTAGACCATATTTCCAAAAGAAAGGAAGAAAGGACTTTTGAGCCTAAATTTACATAGGGGAAGTGATTAAGAATAATGCAATGATTGTGTTTAGTTACAGGAGAATATTAGCCTCCTAACTCAAATATTGTGTTAGATATAGTAAAATATTTTTGCTTTGTTTAGCGGTTAAAAAAAAAAAACTTGATACTTGACTGGTAGTCCTGGGTGTGTGTCATCTGCCCTAGGAATCCGTTAACTCACATGCAAAACTGACTTCAGAAATTACTTCGAACACAGTGGTTATCAGAACACAGAGATGTTTATACTTTGAGCCACTGAAGTCTTTGGTTTAAATAATTGCTACTTTGGTAATCTTTTTTCCTTTGGAAATTTTCTTTTGATTCATGTTTTAGTTTATGTGTATAAGTAGACAACAAAGAAGTGAATTCCTGAAAAGACTGTGGTAATAGTTGCTTTACAGAATCTGAGCTTTAAATTAATTATACTATCTATATTGTAGCTAAATGATATGTTTACTTGGCTAGTGTATCATTTTGTTTTCTTAAAGTCTAATAGTTTTCTTGTAAAACAGTGGCTAAGAAAAAGTCTTGAATTTTATCTGGCATAAGTATTATGTTCTTATGGAGTTAGCAGGGCAGCAATTATGGTGAATGTCCACCTTAGTCTCCACCTTCCTGTAAAACAGCCTGTGTGCTCTAGCTCACTGGAGAACAGATTGGGAGCTCTCTACTTTTTTCTACTATTGCTTGCCATTGGTTTCATTGCTTCTTTACTTGATGCTGCTTGTTTTTTTGTTTTGTTTTGTTTTGTTTTGTTTTGTTTTTTATTTATTTTTTTGAGACTGGGTCTCCCTATAGCCTCAGGCTGGCCTTGAACTCACAGAGATCCACCTGCCTCTGCCTCCCAAGTGCTAGTATTAAAGGTGTGCGCCACCATGCCTGGCTTAAAGATGGTTCTTGCCTGGCATGGTGGTGCACGCCTTTAATCCTAGCATTTGGGAGGTAGAGGCAAGTGAATCTTTGTGAGTTCAAGGCCCACCTGGTCTATATAGTGAGCTCCAGGCCAGCCGGGACTAAAGGGAGACCCTGTCTCAAAAAGACAAAAAAAAAAAAAGATGGTTCTTAGCCGCCACGTGGGTGCTGGGAATTGAATTCAGGTCCTCTACAAGAGCAGTTGGTATTCTTAACTGCTAAGCCATCTCTCCAGCCTGATACTGCTTGTTTTGATTGGTTCCTTTTGCTTGATTGTGCTGGTGTTATGGAAGAAAGAGAAATAGGAGAACCTAGTAGGTAATTTCATGAAAAAGACTGAAGATTTCCTGAATTCATGAAAAGATGAAGAAAGGCATACCATACCAGCCTTGTCTGTTCCTTCACTTTTTTTTTTTTTTTT
>VZQC01014177.1:68686-92973 GCA_009823505.1 Rhizomys pruinosus | reverse complement strand
TCTATTTTTAGTTTGGGGAAGTTTTCATCTATTATTCTGTTGAAGATCTGATCAATACTATTCTCAATACTATTCTCTTGAGATTCTTCTCCTTTCTCTATTCCTATGATGCAAAGGTTTGATCTTTTCATAGTGTCCCATATTTCCTGGTTTTTCCACTTTTGTGTATTTTTAAATTTTTCATAATCTTTGAGTTTTTTAGTTGCTCTGTGTTATCTTCCAGATCTGATATTCTTTGTTCTGCTTCCTCCATTCTATTTCTGAGGTTTTTTCCTTTCCTTTCTTGATTGGATGAGTGTTCTATTTCCTTTTTCATTTCATCCTGTGATTTCTTTAATATATCCATTTCCTTTTCGTTGGTTGACTTCCTTTTTCAGTGTTTCTACCTCCTTAAGGTGTTTGTTTTTTTCTCTCTCTAGTTCTTTCTGGAGTTTGCCAATCCCTTCCTTTAGTTCTTTTCAAAGTTTGTCATTGTATCCCTCTAGGTCCTTTTTGAGTTTTTCATTCTCTCTCTTTAGTTCTCTGAATTCTTATTTTCTTTAATTTCTCTGCATATGTCTGCAATTATTCCTCTAAGGTCTGTTTCTGGGGTCACCTCCAGGGGGATCCCATTGTAGCTATCTCCTACCGGGTTGGTAGAGCTTGGTGCGGAATTATCCTGCACCTTTCCCATGTTGTCCCTTCGTTGTGTCCCTGGCATGCGGGTTTCCCTTTTATGATTCAAATCTCAAGTGCCTTTGCAGTGTGTTGAAGGCTGAAAGCTTGTTTTATTTTGCTTCCCTCCTTCTGATGCCCCCCCCCCTTGTTTATGGAGTGTTGACTTGTCTAGGTTTCAGGCTTTCCCTTTTGTTTATATATTGGATATTGGAAGTCTAAGTCACTCTTCCTTTCCTGTTCTGAAGGTTCTCCTAATCCGCTGGATACTCTCTCCTCAATTCCAGTTGTTGGGGGGGGGTGTTCCTGACTTAGCCTGCGTCCCGGTACCTGCCTGTAGCAGTGGCGGGCTTCTCCTGAGCCCCGACACAAGACCTCACTATGGCATCCAAGCCAGACCCAAACCCAGGACCGCTTCCAGCTACTAGGGGGAGGGGCCACCCGGCCGGGCAGCCACACTCTGCCAGGGCTTAGGGCTCCAATCTAGACCCACCAGCCACCTGCCCCTCTGCCACAAACCAGCAAATCAATTGTCCAGCACCCCATGAGTCAATGTCCTAAGTTTTTACCTGCTTGGAGCAGTGGCGGGCTGCTCCTGAGCCCCGACACAGGACCTCGCTATGGCACCCGAGCCAGCTCAAGATATTTTAAAAATAAATTGTAGAAGTTTCTAACATAAACAGAAGTTAATTATGTCAAATTACTTAAAAGGACAAACTAGTTTTTTAAGGAAAGAATTTTAAAACTGTGTTTTTACATCAGTTTTTATACACTAATATTTATTTCAGATTCTTAAATTTTATTTTTTTAATTTAAAATTTTTTTAAATTTATTTTTTATGTGTATGAATGTACTGTCTGCATGTAGGTTTGCGCACCCATGTCATGCAATGCCATGGAGGTCAGAAGAGGGTGTCAGACTCCCCTGGAACTGGAGTTAAAGACGGTTCTCAGCCTCCATGTGGGTGCTGGGGATCTAACCTGGGCCTCTGCAAGAGCAGTCAGTGCTCTTAACCAGTAGGTCATCTCTCCAGCCTCTAAAATTTTATTTTCAAATATCATTTTCTTTTGATTTCTCATAAGCCCTGAAAATTTCCAAGTAAGTTAGTCAATATAAATACATAGCAAAAAGAAAGATATGATCCCTTGAAATTAATTTAGTTCCTCAAAGCTCATTGGTAGATTGCCTCCTACATGCAGGGATCTGGAGCTATAAACAGTCCTGGAAAAAAGATTTTTATCTTGTAAGGATGAATTATGCTGTAAAAATGAATATTTTATTGCTTGACATGAAAGGTATCCAAACATTTTTTATTCCTAGTAATTACTGAACTGTTGATGAGTCAAATATAGCATTTCCTATTTCAAAGATGTTCTGTCACATGTATGATTGGACAAATAATGTTTATACTTCTGTGACTAGAGCTGTACCAATTTAAACTAGTCATCCTGCTTAGTATGGGATAAAAGTTTAGAAATATGCACAAAAATGTAATCATGTGAGGTAATAGATATGTTAATTGCTTGCTTGTGATGTTTTACACTGTTGTATCACAATAAAATTATCAAGTTTTATAACCTCAGTACTATAATTTTAAAATGTCTTATGTATGTTGATAAACTTTGAAAGGGAATTTAGAAGCTATATTTCAAGATTCTTGAATAATATAAAAATGTTGTAAAGATAAATTAGAATATGAGTATCTTATATTTCTTAGCCGCCATGTGGATGCTGGGAATTGAGCTCTTAACCGCTGAGCCATCTCTTCAGCCCCATGAGTATCTTATCTTTCTACCATAATCAGTGAATATACTATATGCCCAAGAAAATAATTTGAGAAATCTTTTTTTGGGAATAGCACAGTAGAAATCAACTGAACTCCATGTTCCATAATGATACATGTTTGAAAATAATCATTGTCTTGTCAACTTTTTTTTTTTTTTTTGGTTTTCGAGACAGGTTCTCCCTGTAGCCTCAGCTGTCCTGGAACTCGCTCTGTAGACCAGGCTGGTCTTGAACTCATAAAGGTCCACCTGCCTCTGCCTCCCAAGTGCTAGGATTAAAGGTGTGCACCACCATGCCTGGCCATGTTGTGTCAACTTTAAAAAAAATTATTTTTATTTTATGTATATGAGTGTATTGCCTGCATGTATGTATATAAGTCCACCTGTGTCATGCAGTGCCTGAGGATATCAAAAGAGGGTGTCTGATCCCCTGGAGTTACAGATGGTTGTTTTGTGGTGCTGGGATTTGAACTAAGATCCTCTATAGGAGCATCCAGTGCTTTTAACAGGGTAAGCAGATCTCTGTGAGTTCAAGGCCAGCCTGGTCTACATAGCAAGTTCCAGGCCAGCTGGGACTACAGGGACTACTGGCTTGCTCCTCTAGTCTGCATAACCTAATTTCTTATACAGCCCAGGAATACCTGCCAAGGGGTGGCACCACCCACAGGGGGCTGAGCTCTCAACAATCAAGAAAATGCCTCATGCATATGCCCACAGGCCAGTCTGTTAGAGGAAATTCCCCTAGTGAGGTTCCTTCTACCCATGTGTGTCAACTTGACAACTGAAGCTAGGCAGTACACCTTCTATTTTCCTCTCCAGCTCTAGAATCAACCATTTGTCCAGTAGCTCTGGTCCTTTTCTTTTCAATTTATTTTTATGTGTATTAGTGTTGATGTGCATGTCTATAAGTGTACCCACATATGTAATGCTTGCAGAGGTCAGAAGAGGGCATCAGAGCCCCCTAGAACTGCAGTTAAGGACAGTTGTTAGTTGTGTGGGTGCTGGGAACCAATCTCAGGTCTCCTGGAAGAACACTCTTAACTGCTGAGCCATCTCTCCAGCCCCCTGTGGTTTTTATTTACTTTTCTTTCAGTTATCTTCATCTGGAAGTACTAAATCCCTCCTCTTCCTCATCTGTTTGGCTTCTTTAAAGGGTATTAATCACGCCAGGTGTGCTGATGTACACCTTTAATCCCAGCACTTGAATAGCAGAGGCAGGAGGATCTCTGTGAGACCAGGCCAGCCTGGTCTACATAGTGAGTTCCAGGCCAGCTGGGGCTATTGGGACACCCTGTCTCAAAAAGAAAGGGGGGGGGGTATTAGTTATGATAAAGGCTAAGTTCCTGTAACAAAGAGATCCCAAGTTACCAAAGCAGAGATGAGATAAAGGATTGTTGCCTTCTGACATAGTCTACAAATAAGCACTGGAGAACTGGAGAGGTAGTTCACAATCTCATGCTTTAATCACTCTTCAAATTCTGCCGACTCAAGTTTATCAACCATCAGTACACAAGAAAGGGAAATAGGTGAGGGGGAGGGGAGAAATACACCATTCCTTCTTAAGGCAAAAGCAGTATGACACATGACTCTACTCACAGTCCTTTATTAATACCTCATTGGAGTTCTAAACAACCTTCAAAGGAAGTTGGTAAATGTACTTTCTGTTTTGACATTTGTATATCCACACAGTGATAAAAGAAAACACCCAATATTGACCTCTGTCCTTTGTACCCATGCATACAGACACACACATGTGCATATATGAACATAAACACACATTTACTACACATAAAAAAGGAAAAAGAACCTAAGAAGTTCCCAAACAGAAAATTGCATTGGTGACTAGCTTCACTTTAGCATTCAGTCATGTAATTTTTCAGCATATCATCCTTTTCATCTATTAAAATGAATAAGGAAATTTCAAATAACTTTAAAATGTATAGGAACTATAAGAATGATTTTCAGTGCTAAATAAAACATACTAAAGGGGGAAATGTGGTTGGAGCTGAGTTCATGGATAATGAGACATCTGGTTCCTATAATTTTGTAGGCCATTTTATGATTATAAGGATGTGGTACTTTGGGGGAACTGGTGTATGGTATGTATAGGTATTGTAGATTGAGCATAGGGCCTCACACATGGTAGGCAGTGCTGTACTGCTGTTTGATAACCAGTCTTCTTTTTATTTTGAGCCAGGATCTTATCAAGTTGCTCAGATGGTCTTTGGACCTGCAATTCTCCTGTCTCAGCTTCCCTAGTAACTGTGATTCTGTAATCACCTATACTTACCTGTGATTTTGTAATCACCTATACTACCAGGCCCAGCTAGGACTTTGGCTTTTTCAAAAGGAATTGTGGGAGCTGGAGAGATGGCCTAGCGGTTAAGAGTGCTGACTGCTCTTGCAGAGGACCCAGGTTCGATCCCCAGCACCCACATGGTGGCTGAGAATCGTCTGTAACTCCAATTCCAGGAGAACTCCAGTTCCAAGGGAATCTGACACCCTCTTCTGACCTCCGTGGCATTGCATGACACGGGTGCACAGACCTACACGCAGACAATACATTCATACAAATAAATAAATAAATAAATAAATAAATAAATAAATAATAATCAATTAAATAATTTAAAAAACTAAAAAAAAAAAAACAAAAGGAATTGTGATACAATGTGTATAACAAGAAATTTGGCATTTTAACCATGTTTAGAAATGATGGCCAAAAATTGATGGTTTGACCCATTGTGATGATAATGGTCATAGTATTATTAGTCCCATTTGCGTATACTTTGTATATGTATCTGTATGCACATGTGTGTGGAAGTCAGAGGTCAATGTCAGATCTTCTGACTTCTATACTTCTAAGCCTTATCTTTTCTTTTTTTGAGACAAGTTCTCCCTTTTAATGCCAGCTGGCCTGGAGCTCTGTAGACCAGGCTGGCCTTGAACTCACAGAGATCTGCCTGCCTCTGCCTCTGCCTCCCGAGTGCTGGGATTAAAGGTGTGAGCCACCATGCCCAGCCAGCCTTATCTTTTGAAACAGGGTCTCTCATTGAACCTAGAGTGTACCCATTGGCTATCTTGACTAGCCAGTGAGCTCCAGGGATGTATGTACCTGTTTCCTCCTTCCAGTGCTGAGATTACAGCTGCCCACTACTGTGCTCAGCTTTTATGTAGGTTTTGAAGATGTGAACTCAGGTCCTCATGCTCATCTGGCAAGCACTATACTGACTGAGCCATCTCCCCAGTTTCAGTGGCAAGCACTATACTGACTGAGCCTTCTCCCCAGTTTCAGTGGCAAGCACTATACTGACTGAGCCATCTCCCCAGTTTCAGAGAGATAATTTAAAATATGTATTTGCGGGGCTAGAGAGATGGCTCAGCAGTTAAGAGCACCGACTGCTCTTGCAGAGGACCTGGGTTCGATTCCCAGCACCCACATGGTGGCTAAGAACTGTCTTTAAGCCAGGCGTGGTGGTGCATGCCCTTAATCCCAGCACTCAGGAGGCAGAGGCAGGTGGATCTCTGTTTTAAATGTTCAATATATTGTACAAGAGCCAGGAAGAACCAACTCCTTAAAAGTAGTCCTTTGGCTGCCACATGCAGACTGTAGAATGTACGCACCTACATACACACACAAAATTTATCAATAGTAAATGTAAAAACAGATGTCTTAGAGCCGGGCCTGGTGGTGCATGCAACCACGCCTTTAATCCTAGCACTTGGGAGTTCAAGGCCAGCCTGGTCTACAGAGAGAATTCCAGGACAGCTGGAGCTACAGGGAGACCCTGTCTCGAAAAGACCAAAAATAAAAATAAAAATAAATATTTAAAAAAACCAGATGTCTTTTATTGTTTATAAATTAGCCTTCAGTGAAGTTATTAAAATTATATAAATGCACTAGAAATAAAATAACTCCTTGAGCATTTTGATTAATATTTTATACTTATTAGACAAATTTTACTAAAACCTTAAAATCTCATTGTAGTTTTAGTTTATCTATGTAACATTTTTATGTTAAAATAGCATATGATTTACATAAGAACTATTCTCAATTATATTTCTAATAGGCCAATCTTTTAAAATTGCTGTTAAGTAGCATACTTTGTGTGAAAATGAAAATTACATTAATCCTAATAAACAAATATGTGAGTAGACAGAACAGGCATTAAGTACAAATTCCAGTTTTTAAAAATTATTTTTATTTATGTGTATTTGTTTGTTTGTTTATTTAGTGTTTTTGAGACAAGGTCTCCCTGTAGCTCCAGCTGGCCTAGAACTTGCTCTGTAGACCAGGCTGGCCTTGAACTTATAGAGATCCACTGGCCTCTGCCTCTCCAGTGCTGGGATTAAAGGCATGCACCACCACACCCAGCTATTTATGTGTGTTTATATGTCACATGCATGTACATGCCCCAGAAACCCTGAAGCTGAAATTTCAGGCAGTTGTGTGAGGCACCTGATATGGGTGCTGGGAACCAAACTCAAGTCCTCTATAAGAGCATTTAACCATTGAGCTATTCATCTCTCCATGAATTTTTTGTTTGTTTTTTTCAGACAGGGTCTTTCTGTAGACCAGGCTGGCCTTGAACTAATACAAGGAAGGTACTTTGCTTATATGGTACAGCACAGATTAGAACATTTTTGCACATACATGCATGAAAGTAAGTACATTTTAAAAAAGCATAGGCATGTATGTGCCAAACTGATGATTACTTCTGTTAGGGCTTTGAATAGGATATATTTATTTGTGTATATACTACTTGAATAATTGATAGAAAACAAAGCATGGAAAAACTACTGAAAAGAAAAGAAAACAGCAACAATGAGAGGATATGGGTTTAAGTAAAGGGTGGTAGGAAAAAAAGCTTAAATATATGAAAAATATTTAGCTGCAAAATTGATATAGTACAAAATTATGAGGATAAAAGATGACATTTTAAGCAAATTTCATGAAATAAACTTCAGTAGGACTATAAACATTACTTGAATATAAACATTACATTTATAAAACAAAATAGAAAATTTATATATACTGGCTAAAAGAAGAAAATACAATATATGTACAGCCTACTTTATAGTAGTAAAAGTGAGTTAAAAAAATGAGGAAAAAAGGTGACAATGAGAGGGTTAATGATAAAATGGATGGAGGACCCCTAATTACGCTGCATGTCTTAAAGGATGCATGAATAAGTACAAAGGTCCTGACACATCAAAATAATAGGAAAGTAAACAAAATATATTATGAGGAATTTTAAGAATTGGGACTAGAGAGATGATTCAGCAGTTAAGAGCACTGGCTGCTCTTGCAGAGGACCCAGGTTTAGTTTCCAGCATTCACATGGACCTAACTAACAACCATCTGTAACTCCTGTTCCAGGGGATCCAGCACCCTCTTCTGACCTCTATAGGCATTGCATGACATGGGCACACTCAGGTACATTCAGGCAATAATACACTCATACACATAAAATGAAAATAATAAATTTAAAAAATTTTGAAGCCGGGAGTGGTGGTACACTCCTTTAATCCTAGCACTCAGGAGGCAGAGGCAGGCGGATCTCTGTGAGTTCAAGGCCGACCTGGTCTACAGAGTGAGTTCCACACCAGCTGGGGCTATAGGGAGATCTTGTCTCAAAAAAAAAAAAAAAAATTGAAAAGAATTGACAAGAATGATCTGACAAGGGCTGGAGAGATAGCCTAGCGGTTAAGAGCACCGCCGCTCTGCAGAGGACCCGGTTCGATCCCCAGCACCACATGTGCTGGCTAAGAACCGTCTGTAACTCCAATCTTCCGGAGATCTCCAGTTCCCGGGAATCCGAGACCCTCTTCTGACCTCCGCCGATTGCAACGACACGGGTGCAACAACTTGCATGCAGACAGATCGTCAGTTCACATCCAATAATAAATTAAATAAAGATATAAAAAAACTTAAAAAAAAAATAAAAAATAGAATGATCTGACTAAGAATGTTGACTGGCAGTGGCACAAACTTTTAATCCCAGTGCCTGTAGCTAGTCTCTGCTTTCAAGTGCCAGATTAAAGGCCAGCCATCTGATCTATATCTGTTCCAGATTTTTTTTTTTTTTCATATTTTTTGAGACAGGGTTTACGTGTAGCCCAGGTGTCCTGCGACTTACTTTGTAGACCCTGGATGGCCTTGACCAGCACATAGTCTTCTGGTCCTCTTGCCTACATCTTCCAAGTGCTGATTTTTTTTTTTTTGGGGGTGGGGTTTGCAGACAGGGGTCTCCCTGTCGCCCCAGCTGTCTTGGAACTTGTCGTGTAGACCAGGCTGGTAATTGAACCCTCACAAATATCCGCCTGCTCTGCCTCCAAAGTGCTAGGATTAAAGGCATGCGCCACCACAGCTGGCTACCAAGTGCTGATTTTTAATAAACATTGTAAAAACTAAAGTGTTGTTTGATAAGAATCTAATATAATGCATTAGATTTTAAGTATTATCACAAAAAGATGAAGTTATTTAATTAGTTCAATTTAGCCATTCTAATTCATACTTTTTTTTTTTTTTTTTTTTTGTCTTTTCGAGACAGGGTCTCCCTGTAGCCCCAGCTGTCCTGGAACTCGCTCTGTAGACTGTAGACCGGGCTGGCCTTGAACTCACAAAGATCCACCTGCCTCTGCCTCCCAAGTGCTAGGATTAAAGGCGTGCGCCCCCATGCCCAGCCTTCGTACTTTAAAACAAATTGTACATGGTTAACATATGTATAAAAAAAATGAAAGGCTGGGCATGGTGGCGCACACCTTTAATCCCAGCACTTGGGAGGCAGAGGCAGACGGAGGCTGATCTCTGTGAGTTCAAGGTCAGCCTGGTCTACAGAATGAGTTCCAGGCCAGCTGGGAACTACAGGGAGACCCTGTCTCAAAAAGACCAAAAAAAAAAAAAAGAAAGTAGGCTAGAAAGTTGGCTCAGTGGATAAGAGCACTGACTGCTCTTCAGGGGACCCAGGATCAAATCCCAGTGTCCACACAGGTATCTCCACTTCCAGGGGTGCCCTCTTCTGACCTCCACAGGCATTGCATGACACAGGTATACTTACATACATGCAGGCAATATACTCATATGCATACATTTTTGTTTTGTTTTGTTTTGTTTTTTGTCTTAGATTCAAAATGCCAGTAGCACCAGGATGGGAAAACCTTGCCTTTTACAATAGTTACTAACATGGACTGCTAAGGCTGACTGCTTAAGAAACAGCCCTAGACTGTGGGTCATTAATTAACCCTGCTATGCCTCAGTTTCCTTATCAATATAGTAATAGCTCTGCCTGTTTTATAGGGTTATAGAAAGGCTTATTTGGGGTTTTTTTTTAGAAAGGCCTATTTGAAACTATATATGGAACATATATAGTTTAAGGCAGCTGAGCTTAAACTTACTATGTAGCTGTGGGCTTTTAAAAAGTAAAGATGTGGCTGGAGAGATGGCTCAGCGGTTAAGAGCTCCGACTACTCTTGCAGAGGACCCTGGTTCAACTCCCAGCACCCACATAGTGGCTAAAAACTGTCTTTAATTCCAGTTCACGGGAATCTGACACCCTCTTCTGACATCTGCAGCATTGCCCAACACGGTTGCACCTACCTACATGTAGACAGTACTCATACACATAAAATAAAAAAAAGTAAAGGCTTTTCCTCCTGCCTTTACTTTCTAAGTGCTCTGATTATACCAGGCCTGGAAATAACTGTTACACCTTTCACAAAGTAGAAGGAAAGAAGCTCTGAAGGCCCAATGTTACCACCTTGTAGACACCACATCCTAAAATGACAGTGTTGGGCCTGAAGTTAAGAAGCTTTCATTCACTCAGTACGTTCTTTTTAAAAGAAAAAGAAAAAAAAAAAAAGAAGCTTTCACTTTCTTCTCCATTCTGAACTTGAGATCTACCAAGGAAGCCTTGGAAAGGATCAAGAACGGGCTGGTATCTGAGTAGGCCACCTAACTAGGAGACAGACATTGCGATAGAGTGTGGACCAGAAACGTTTGTCTTATATACGATTGCTACATACTAGGGATGTTGTCTGCTCCTCTTAGGCTATTTATTTAATATGCAAATCCATCCTTAATAATCAAAGCTACAGATTTTCCAATAACTGTAATTTATAAGCAGGCTTATCAATAAAATTAAAATCTCATGAAAAAATCTAATTAGAGCAATGTGAACCTTGGTATTACTAATATAATAAGTTAAAAAGAACACCCTCTTAATATATGTTAGCAGTTTTAGGTTTGGGGGGGTTGTTTTTTTTTTTTAGCAGTTTTAGGGGTTTTTAGTTTTTGTTTTGTTTTGTTTTGTTTTGGTATTTTTGAGGTAGGGACTCCCTTTTAGTACCAGCTGTCCTGAAGCTCACTCTGTAGACCAGGCTGTCCTTGAACTCACAGAGATCCACCTACCTCTACCTCCCAAGTGCTGGGATTAAAGGCGCACCACCACGCCCAGCTAGTTTTAGGGGTTTTAAACAGGATTATAGACTACAAGGTTACAGTCCTAACTCTAGTTACATAATTCAGAAAGTATGTGTTTGTTAAAAATGGGAAAGTTTAGCGGCGCCATCTTGCCGTGAGACAGCAGGAGGTTCGCTATGTCTTCCTCTGCCGCCTACTGGGGTCCGGGGCGAGAGCTGGCTGCGCTTCTCGCCCTACGCCTTCAACGGAGGTACTGTATTGGCAATTGCTGGAGAAGATTTTTCAATTGTTGTTTCTGACACTCGATTGAGTGAAGGATTTTCAATTCATACTCGAGACAGTCCCAAATGTTACAAATTAACAGACAAAACAGTCATTGGTTGCAGTGGTTTTCACGGAGATTGTCTCACTCTGACAAAAATTATTGAAGCAAGATTAAAGATGTACAAACATTCTAATAACAAGGCCATGACGACGGGAGCAATTGCTGCTATGCTGTCTACCATCCTGTACTCAAGGCGCTTCTTCCCTTACTATGTTTACAACATCATTGGTGGACTTGATGAAGAAGGAAAGGGAGCTGTATATAGCTTTGACCCAGTGGGCTCCTACCAGAGAGATTCCTTCAAGGCTGGAGGCTCAGCAAGTGCCATGCTACAGCCCCTGCTTGATAACCAGGTTGGTTTCAGGAACATGCAGAATGTGGAACACGTCCCATTGTCTTTAGACAGAGCCATGAGGCTGGTGAAAGATGTCTTTGTTTCTGCGGCTGAGAGGGATGTGTATACGGGGGATGCACTCCGAATCTGCATTGTGACCAAAGAAGGCATCAAAGAGGAGACTGTTCCCCTGCGGAAAGACTGATCTGTGGGCTGTACGTAGAGTTGTTGCACATGCTTGTTTAATAAAAGAAACCTGAAATACTATAAAAAAAAAAAATGGGAAAGATTTTGCCAGGCGTGGTGGCATACACCTTTAATCCCAGCATTTGGGAAAGGAAAGATTTTTAATTTTTATATAAATTTCCCATTGCTTCTTTTTAAATTAATATTTATTTATTCATTTATTCATTTATTTCTTTATTTTTAGTCTTTTTGAGACAGGGTCTCCCTGTAGCCCCAGCTGGCCTGGAACTCACTATGTAGACCAGGCTTGCCTTGAACTCACAGGGATCTGCCCACCTCTGCCTCCTGAGTGCTAATATTGAAGGCATGTACCACCATGCCAGGCTTGAATTCTGATTGCTTCTTAATTATTCTTTTTATTATGATTTCACTCTGTTCATTGGCTGTTGATAACATTTTGGGAAGGCATTGTTTTAAGTATATCACACGGGCATAGTTTATTAATTGGACAATATCCAGTTTAAGAAACCCTTTGGTATTTTTAGAGGTAATAGAAAAATTACTTTAGTTGCATCATGGTTTTATTTATCCTCTTACTAACTGCATATTGGATAAATTTTATTAATCTTATGTAATTCTTTGTTTTTCTTGCTTTATCCCTGTCAATAAAATTCATGAAAATGCCATTGTAAGTAGATTTAATTAAAGGTGTATTTACATAATCTTTCAACTTTAAAAATACCCAGCCAAGAGCCAAGGGTGGTGGCACACGCCTTTAATATCCAGCACTTGAGAGGCAGAAGCAGGTAGATCTCTGTGAGTTCAAGGCCAGCCTGGTCTATATAGCGAGCTCCAGGCCAGCTGGGACTGTCTCAAAAAAAAAGACCAAAAAGATGCAGCCAAAACTTTAGATTTAAAGGCCACATATTATAGTACTTATTTTATGAAACAAATGCAACCTTATTTTTTTCAAAATAAATGGCACAGGAGAAAAGCATAAGCCTATTTACTGAAGTAAAGAGAGTGCATAAATGATAAAGAGTACATATTTTTTTTTCCTCTGGTCTTTGCTTTCTTCCCTTTCTGTTTTTGGGTTCAGTTTTAGTTTTTTACCACTTGATGGCAGTGATGGAGCTAGAGCTACCTAAAGAAGGTTAAGGCCAGAACTCATGAATAACAAAAGGGTTGGTGCAAAGAAATCTCTGACATTTTAATATCATTCACATTTCTAGGTGATATTACTTGTATTGCAAGTGACAGTAATAGGGCGAAAGCCTCTAGATGGAGCTTCAGTACTTTCTAATGGAGAACATTTGCTCTCCAAATGCCTGCTTTACATTATTTTTACATAACATTGAATACAGAATGGACATTTAAAAATAATGTTTAAGGATAAATTTATGTAAATTGTAATTAGCCTAATCAATTCACCAAACCCACCAGTAATTTGAAAAATTGCCTTTTTAAGTATCTTGAATTTCTATTTCATTGTCAGTAGTATTTGTTGGAAAAAGTATGTTAAAATATTAGTAAAATGTTTGTCTAGTATTAAAATGAACTTGTATATCAACATGTTAATGAAAGACATTTTAATAAGAAATCAGGTGCTTAAAGTTGATAGTACCTCATAATTAGTTAGGCCCACTTCACGTTTTTTATTGGTATGTCCATTATGTTTTTACATTTTAGTTCTTAAGAGACCACCACATTTCAACTTCTGGTAGACTACTATAATAGATAGATAGATAGATAGATAGATAGATAGATAGATAGATAGATGGTTTTGTTTATGGAGTAATATCAATTTTAAGTACTTGGTCCCTTAATTACATGACTTATTAACTTCATATATAAGCTCATTTTATGAGTTATAATTATATATAGTTATATACATTTTGTGGGTAGATATAGATTTGTAGTTTTGAATTACATTCTAGTTCAAAACTGATAACTGCATATCTGGTCCTTTTCTTAGTTGTGTGTTTTTTTTTTAGTTTGTTTGTTTGTTTTTTGTTTTTTGTCTTTTTGAGACAGGGTCTCCCTTTAGTCCTAGCTGGCCTGGAACTTGCTCTGTAGACCAGGCTGGCTTTGAACCTTCAGAGATCCACCTGCCTCTGTCTCCCAAGCACGGGGATTAAANTAAGCTCCTAATCTTATTTGTGTGTTTTTTTTTTAGTTTGTTTTTTTTTTTTTAGTTTGTTTGTTTTTTGTTTTTCGTCTTTTTGAGACAGGGTCTCCCTTTAGTCCTAGCTGGCCTGGAACTTGCTCTGTAGACCAGGCTGGCTTTGAACCTTCAGAGATCCACCTGCCTCTGTCTCCCAAGCACGGGGATTAAAGGAGTGCACCACCAAGCCTGGCGTTCTTTTTTTTTTTTTAATGGTCTTTTTGATACAGGGTCTCTACTCTATAGCCCCAGCTGGCCTGGACTTCACTATGTAGACCAGGCTGGTCTTGAACTTGCAGAGATCAACCTGCCTCTGCCTCCCAAGTGCTAGGATTAAAGTCGTGTACCACAATGCCCTGCCACCGTTACTTAGTTCTTAATCAACAAGAAAGAACATGCTAATGTTACACTACTTGAAAGACTCTTTCATTTAGGTTTTAAGAAATGGTAGTCTAGCCCGCATGGTGACACAGACCTTTGATCCCAGCACTTAGGAGACAGAGGCAGGCAGATCTCTGTTAGTTCAAGGCCAGCCTGGTCTACATAGTTCTAAGACAGCTGGGGCTACAGGGAGACCCTGTCTCAAAAAAGAAAAATAAAATATATAGTCTATGGTGGCACCTGCCTCTAATCCCAGCGCTTGGGAGGCAGAGGCAGGTGGATCTCTGAGAGTTCAAGGCCACCCTAGTTTACATACATAAGTTACAGACCATGTGAGGCTATAGGGAGGCCTTGTCTAAAATATTTTTATAATTTAGTTTTGGATATCTGAATACAGCTATTTTCATTAGTGTCGTTATTTTCTCAGCAAAAATTTGTTGGTGTATATTTCTTTGTAAGACACTGGATATTGGGATTTATGTCAGTATTCAACAAAGTAGCTAATTGTTGAATTGGGGGGGGGGCTCTTTTTGAGACAGGATCTCCCTTTAGCTCCAGCCGGCCTGGAGCTTGCCCTGTAGATCAGGCTGGCCTTGAACTCACAGAGATCCACCTGCCTCTACCTCCCAAGTGCTGGAATTAAAGCCGTGCACCACCACTCCTGGCTAGCTTTTACACTATTATCTTGTACTACTGCCTTTAAACTCAGAAGTAATAATATTAGTATATTTAGGGCTGGAGAGATGGCTCAGTGGTTAAGAACTCCAACTGCTCTTGCAGAGGACCTGGGTTCAATTCCCAGTACCCACATGGCAGCTAAGACCCATCTTAATAAAGTGTCTCATACTAATTTGCTAGATGTAGAAACTAATCCTAAACATACTACATTATAAATATACTTAAAATTTTTTTTTAATTTTTTAGACACGGTCTCCCTATAGCCCCAGCTCACCTGGAACTCACTCTGTAGACCAGGCTGGCCTTGAACTCACAGAGATCCGCCTGCCTCTGCCTCCCAAGTGCTGGGATTAAAGGTATCTGCCACCAGCCTGGCGACAGCCCCTTTCCTCCAATTTTTAAAAACACTTGAAGAAATATTTTTCATGAAACTTATTTTCATGGGGCTGGAGAGATGGCTTAACGGTTAAGAGCACCGACCGCTCTTGCAGAGGACCCGGGTTCGATCCCCAGCACCCACATGGGCCAAGAACCGTCTGAAACTCCAATTTCAGGAGAACTCCAGTTCCAGGGGAATCCGACACCCTCTTCTGACCTCCGCTGCATTGCACGACATGGGTGCACAGACCTGCATGCAGACAGTACATTCATACACATACAGAAATAAATAAAATTTAAAAAAAGAAACTTATTTTCATTATTAGTAAATACTTTTCCCAAAAGAAATGTTTCCCTTTTATAGTGCAAATCCATCCTCTCTGCATATTGAAGGGGTTATTCTTAGTAGGAAAAAAATTGATTTTAGTGTCCTTTTTTTTTTTAGGATGATAAGAAAATTTTAAATAAGACCTTTATTTTGATATATCATTATCTAAGTTAATTTTGATGTATCATAAAACAGTTCAGCAAACATGTCCTATTGCTTTATAATTTTTTAGAGCTCAAAATATTTTTTAAACTTTTTTTAAATTTTATTTATTTCCATATGTGTATGAATGTATTGTCTGCATGCAAGTCTGTGCACCTGTGACGTGCAATGCCGCGGAGGTCAGAAGAGGGTGTCGGACTCCCCTGGAACTGGAGTTCTCCTGGAATTGGAGTTTCAGACAGCTCTCGGCCTCCATGTGGGTGCTGGGGATCGAACCCGGGTCCTCTGCAAGAGCGGTCGGCGCTCTTAACCGCTAGGCCATCTCTCCAGCCCCAGAGCTCAAAATATTAAGGAAAGCCTCTAATAATATTTAGCTTAGAATTGACTTTGGAGAAGGTTGTTTAATGTTGAATGAATATAGATAACCAAAAGCATATACCAAAAGCATTGTAAAGAATTTGCAGTGATATAGTTCAATTTCTTTTTTTATACTTTAAATTATTTTAATATAATACTTTTATTGATGTTTCGTGTATTTCAGATATAATTTTTCAGTTCAATTTAGACATAGTCCCCTTTCCCTTCCCCCTACCCCACCCCAGATCATGCATTCTGCCATATATGTCCTGCATCTTTCTCTCAGTCTTTTTAAAGTTTTTCCTCTGTAAGGGTTTACTGTTTTGGGCAGAATTTAACTATATCAGTCCATTCTTTAACCCAGTCCTTATGTTGTTGTGGTTCCCTCCCAATTGTATTGCTCCAAAATATGCCTATTATAAACATCATTTATGTACCAGAATTATGTCCTCCACGAATAAATTGTATGTTAACTCTGATATATGTTTAGGAGTTCACATTTTTTCCCTTCAATTTCTTTAATAAATATATTTGAGATTAATTGCCAGTAACTTTTAATAATTACATTTAATAAATTGTATAACTGTTAAATTTCTCTTTTGCCAAGGTTATAAATTTACTTCATGTTATATAGTCATTGAAATGTGCAGATTATGAATTACCTTGGTAGTAGTTTACTTTTTCCTTACTTTTTCCTTCCTTACTCAAGTAAGAAAGGAGCACATTTCAGAAATATCTCACAAATATTTGTGTTCTTTTATTATTAATGCCATCTAGCTTAGGATAATTGTATTAAATTAGTTTTCAGTTATGTAATGAAGTGATCTTGAAAAGATTTGTTCTGTTTCTTAGGGATAGAAAAACTCCAAGTCAGGAAACTGTTAGGCTATTATAAAGGCTAGTAAATAATAACCTATAAATAATTGTAGTAGTTACTAAAAAAATTGTTTAAAGTAATTATGATTAAGTTCCAACTTAGCTTATAACCTTGAGCATCTCTTGCCAAAAGGAAAGTGCCATTTTCCATTTCTGTGGAAGGACTTCTAGTGTAGTGTAGGAACGGTTTATATCCAGGTTAATTTTACATGTTTAACTTAAGGAAAAAGAACAAGGAATGTAGTTATCATTTGCTATACTCACACACATTTTGTGTCTTTAATTTGCTGGAGGGAAAGCTGCTTTGTTATTTAAGTTGCTAAGGTACATTTTCTACTTTTTAACCAGTGTACTGGTATTATGTAGTATTATCTCTAGTATTTAAAATTTGGGTAGGGTTTTTTTTTTTTTGGTCTGTCTTTTTTGGGACAGGGTCTCCCAATAGCCCCAGCTGGTCTGGAACACGCTATATATATAGACCAGGCTGGCCTTGATCTGCCTGTCTCTGCCTCTGCCTCCTGAGTACTGGGATTAAAGGTATCTATTACCATGCCTGGCTTCAGTAGATGTATTATTGCTGGTAGTAGTCCCAAAATTGCAACAAAGCAATTTTATTTTATTTTTTATTTATTTTTTTTATTTATTAGCAGATCTTTATGAGTTCAAGGCCAGCCTGGTCTACAGAGTGAGTTCCAGGACAGCTGGGGCTACAGGGAGACCCTGTCTGAAAAAGACCAAAAAATAATAGATAGATAGATAGATAGATAGATAGATAGATAGATAGATAGATGATAGGCTGGAGAGATGGCTCAGAGGTTAAGAGCACCGACTGCTCTTGCAGAGGAACCAGGTTCGATTCCCAGCACCCACATGGCAGCTAAGAACCATCTTTAACTCCAGTTCCAGGGGGATCTGACGCCCTCTTCTGACCTCTACAGCATTGGTTGCACCAACCTACATGTATACTCACACACATAAAAAAATAATAAGTAAATAAAAATTTTTAAAAAGTTAAAAACAAAAAACAAATCAAAACAAAAAGTTACTGAAAAAGCTCTTGTTCTTAGTACAGAACCCAGAGAATACAGATTTCATTTGTTAATATTTTTTCCCTTTCTTTTTTTTTATTTCATTTGTTAATTCTTAAATGTGTCTGGATATCTTATGTCCCATTAATTATACACATGTTTGAGAATATCATTTTCAATCTATGCTTAAGTTGGCTTTATATTACTGGGTAGTTTTAATAATATTTAAAATTTGATGCTACAATAGCTGTAAAAGCAGTTTTGCTATCTAGTTTTATGATAAAATACTAGTTTTTAAATAAATTTTGTCCCAGCTGGCCTGGAACTTACTTTGTAGTAAGATTGAAGGCATGCACCACCACGCCCAGCCTGTGAAATTTTTAGGTGGCTCACGCCTTTAATCCCAGCACTCGGGAGGCAGAGGCAGGCGGATCTCTGGGAGTTCAAGGCCAGCCTGGTCTACAGAGCGAGCTCCAGGATGGCTGGGACTAAAGGGAGACCCTGTCTCAAAAAAATACCAAAAAAAATTTTTTTTCATCTTTTTATTCTGACCTTAAAGAATCCCCATTTTATTTTATTTTTAAATAAATAATATGTTAAAATAATTTTTCATTTTATCTTCTACCATCATTTTACCTGAAAGAGCCATTAAAATACTTTCTCAAAGCCTATTTTATTTTGTAAAAATGGTCTATGAAGCTGGGCGTGGTGGCTCACACCTTTAATCCTAGCACTTGGGAGGCAGAGGCAGGCGGATCTTTGTGAGTTAAAGGCCAGCCTGGTCTACAGAGTGAGTTCCAGGACAGCTGGGGCTACAGGGAGACCCTGTCTCGAAAAGACCAAAAAAAAGAAAAGGTCTATGAAAGTGTATTGCAGTTATTTTGCGAGTTATTCCTCCCTTTAGTCCTTTTCTTTTCACTAAAATTTTCATGATTAAGCAGTTAAAAAATATGATTGCTTCTCTAGTGACATGACTTGTTAAACTAAAACCCAAGCTGTACCAGTGATTAAACCTTCTGACTTTAGTGTTCTGTGTCCTGATTTTTTTCAGAATCAGTGATACTGTATGAAAGACCATGTTACTGTAGTAAATACAGTTGCAATTTTCTTAGAAAATTATTAATTTAGGGGGCTGGAGAGATGGCCTAGCAGTTAAGAGCACCGACTGCTCTTGCAGAGGACCCGGGTTCGATCCCCAGCACCCACATGGCGGCAGAGAACAGTCTTTAACTCCAGTTCCAGGGGAATCCGACGCCCTCTTCTGACCTCCACGTCATTGCACAACACGGGTGCACAGACCTGCATGCAGACGGTACATTCATACATATAAAGAATAAAAAAAAAAAAATTTAAAAAAGAAAATTATTTTAATTTACTTTTAAATACAAATTTACTAGTACCTTTTTGAAGCAATTTTACTTGATTCCAAATGCAACTGTGGTAGTGTGCAAAAATTCTAGTTTTATATACATTTCCAAATTCACTGAAGCTGATATCCAAAAGAGAAATATCCATACTAAATAGTACTATATTAACAGTTAACTAATAGTCATGAAAGTGAGGCAATAGATACAAAGTTTGAAGAGAAGATCAATATTATATGAATATAGTTATAGTATGTAATATATACTTCGAGATATTGAATATAAAGAAAAAGTTTACCAACAAATATGTATATGTAATATATGTATTATATATGTATATTAGGAACTGTATAGAAAATTTCCACCTCTTCTCATCTATCCTATAAATGTCAACAATATGATTTTTTATTACTCTTTAATTTTTTTCTTTTTTATTTTTTTAATATTTTCATAGTACCTTGAAGTCTGTATTAGTGTGCTTGTTATTATGCAAATTGAATTACAGCATAAAAAGAATAAGTAAATTCATGAGATTCAAGATATTCTGCAGACTGAAATTTTCAGTAGATGTGTTACATATGCGTTAAACTGTAGTATTATAAAATGTATTTATATGACTTAAGTCCAGTAAGTCAGGTTATTTCCACCTCTATCTTTTCTTCTTCTTCTTCTTCTTCTTTTTGGGGGGGAGGCTTTTTGAGACAGGCTTTCCCTTTAGTCCCAGCTGGCCTGGAGCTTGCTATGTAGACCAGGCTGGCCTTGAACTCATAGGGATCTGCCTGCCTCTGCCTCCCAAGTGCTAGGATTAAAGGCGTGCACCACCATGCCTGGTGCCAACCTCTATCTTATGACCAAAATTTCATGCAGGACCTGATAAATATGCCAACTTAATATAATATTGAAACAAGAATAAAAATATATAGTTTATAACTTAAGAGCTTAGCCTTAGATTTTTTTGTTAAATATTTTAATAATAGATTTTTCTAATCATTTTCCTTTTTGATAGTTATTGATAATGTAGATTTGAATCTAAAATGAATTCATAAGCTAATTTTGAATTTTATTCTAGAATTTAAAAATGTCTTTTTTAAAATTTTCATATACTTATAAATTTGTCGGAGTATTTTTCATTCCAAAAAATATGTAAGGCAGTAATGTATTTAAGTTACAAATGAATGACATAAACTTTATGAATATCCTACATTATCTACTTATAATAGCAAGACACCACATTTAATAGTATTAAATTTTCATTTAATGTATGTGATGTTTGGCATGAAAAGCCGTAACTTAAATCCTTTAACACTAAAAAAATCTTAATATGTCAAAGTTTGTTTATAAGTAGTCAGGCCAGGCGTGGTGGTGCATGCCTTTGATCCCAGCACTCAGGAGGCAGAGGCAGCCTGGTCTACAGAGCGAGTTCCAGGCCAGCTGGGGCTACATGGAAACCCTGTCTCAAAAAGACAATAATAATAATAAGAAGAAGAAGAAGATGAAGAAGAAGAAGAAGAAGAAGAAGAATGTTCTTTATAACAACACATAAAACTATATGGTTTAGAATAAGAATTTAAACACATAGTGAAATTTAATATTAACCAGCAAATAAACCCAAGAATTGGGGTACATTGTTGATACATTATGATCTCAAGTTACTTAATCAGAGGCTTTAAGTTTTTTTCAGGGATATTTAAATTTAGATACCATAACATTTAATAGATGCAATATAACAACATTTAACACACATACATATATGTACTTTTAAAAAAATTAGCCTGATATGTATGCTCTTTTACATGTCAAGTAGTCATGATTTTGTTAGCACTTGTAGAGGATTAGGAAACTTGATTTAAATCCTAGTTACTTGATCATAGGTACTATTTGTGCTGCTCTATGACTTATTACATACAAATGCATGTTACGTACATGTATACATATATATGAGGTTTGATTTATTTTTATTTTATGTGTATGTGGTGTGCACTACGCCATGCCTGCTGAGTCCAGAAGAGAGTGTTAGTTCCTCAGGAAGTGTGGTTAAAGACAGTTGTAAGCTGCCATGTGGGTGCTGGGAACCTAACTGGGGTCTTCTACAAGAACAGCCAGAGCTCTTAATCATTGAGCCACATCTCCAGCTCCCTAAAAATATTTTTACCATACTGTTTTAAATGTAAGTTTCTGCAAATATAGTCTCACAGAACTGTACATGTTACAGTTAGTAAAGTAACCCTAAGTTATTCAGATAAGGAATAGGCAATGTAATTAGTTATGAAGCCTAATTCGTAGTTTTGCCAGCTTATCAAGTAAGTTGCTTTAAAGTAATGATTATTTTAGTCACCGATATTCAAGGGTTTGTTTTGATTTCATTTTATGCACTAGTAGATCTGTTAGTGTTGAGGTGGAAGTAGGTTTGAGTTCTGAGATATCTAATATCAATAGGTATAGTAATATAAGAGTATAATAAAAATATTAGCACTAAATAGTTATTTCCTTACCAACTTGCAATCTTTCATGTTCAAGTTATCTGTGAACTATACACATTTGAACCTATGCACATTTGTTACCATTGAAGGATGACAGAAACCATTGCACAAAATAATTCTAGGAACAAAGTAAAGGACAAAGTGTTGAATCTAATAAGCATGTAGATTACTATCACAATGATTTTCAAATTAGTACTGATGGAATTGTATAAAATTTATAATTCTAGGCTGGGTATGGTGGCACATGCCTTTAATCCCAGCACTTGGGAGGCAGAGGCAGGCAGATCTCTGCAAGTTCAAGGCCAGCCTGGTCTACAAAGCAATCTCCAGGCAGCTGGGAGACCTTGCCTCAAAAAAAAAAAAGAAAGAAAAAAAAGAAAATTATAATTCTAGATAGATTGTTGTGACCTATAGTGTGTGTGTGTGTGTGTGTGTGTGTGTGTGTGTGTGTGTGTGTCTAATATATGATAAGGTTCGGGGGAAGCTTAAAACAAGTTTAAATCACCCATTTAAAATGCATGCCACTAATGTTTAACTTCACTCTTTCCACCCTCCCAATTAGAGACTTCGTAGGGAAAGGATGTGACTAAAACACATTTAATCAAGTCAGAAGAGCAGCTCAGAGAAATTGTATTTGTTCCAGAAGGATGTCAGCCCTCAGTTACATTAGAGAAGATATTTTTTATTACATTTGTGTGTATATGGGTGTGGGGGGGCTGCCATATCCTACTAGTAGAGGTCAGGGGACAACTTATGGGAATCAGTTCTCTCCTTCCACCATGTAGGTTCCTGGGATCAAACTCAAGTTATCATGCTTGGTGGTAGGTGCCAACTTTAGTGGCTGAGCCATCTCACTGATCTTGAGGCAATATTTTGTTTTTAATTCTATGCTTCAGATCTGGATGTATATTTTCATTGGCTCTTTTCTGTCTCATATAAAACAAGCAAAAACTAGAAAGAAGATTCCAGAAAAAGAAGTAAAATAGCCTTAACTACTAGTTTAAGAATGACAATTCGGGGCTAGAGAGATGGCCTAGCGGTTAAGAGCCCTGACCGCTCTTGCAGAGGACCCATGTTCGATCCCCAGCACCCACATGGCAGCCGAGAACCGTCTTTAACTCCAGTTCCAGGGGAATCTGACACCCTCTTCTGACCTCCGCAGCATTGCACGACACGGGTGCACAAACCTACACGCGGCCAGTACATTCATACACATAAAAAAATAAATAAAATTTAAAAAAATACCAAAAAGAAAAAAAATTTAAAAAAGAATGACAATTCGTTTTTTTTTTTTCCTTTGTGAAACATATGTATTAGAACCATGAATAGACTGTTGAAAAAATTGGGGGGGGCTGGAGAGATAGCCTAGCGGTTAAGAGCACCGACTACTCTTGCAGAGGACAGGGGTTCGATCCCCAGCACCCACATGGCAGCTGAGAGCCGTCTTTAACTCCAGTTCCAGGGGGAATCCAAGACCCTCTTCTGACCTCCACGGCATTGCACAACAGGGTGCACAGACCTACATGCAGACAGTACATTCATACACATACAAAAAAATAAATAAAATTAAAAAAAAAAGAAAAAAATTTTGAATGTATTTGAATATACTTTCTTTTTCTTCTTTCTCTGCTTTTAACTGACTTGTTAATTAAATCATTTTCAGATTTAATGGATTATATCCTATTCTATTTTGAATTCCCTGTGTGACCCCTTTAATAAAGTGATTGCCTTCTAATGCCAAGCTAGGTAAACTAGACCTTAAACCTTTGGGATTACCTTGGTAATTAGAACAGCTAAAGATAAATGAAGTTTTATGGAATATATAAATACCATACATTTCATCTCACCTCATATATATGTGCTGTTTTGCATGATGAAACATTGTATAACACATTTGTTTTTAGGTTTTCCTTTAAATAAGTGAGTCTTCTACAAATATTCTTAATCCAATTTAACATATAATTTTATCCTGTGGTAGCATAAGGCAAATGTGTGTATCAATCCAGAATAGGTTTTGTATCTCTTTTTTTTTTTTTTTTGAAAATTTTTTTTGTTTTTTTAAATTTTTTTTTATGAATTTTTATTTTACTTATTTTTATTTTAATTATTTTTTTGGTATGATTTTCTGCGTTGTTTTTTTTTTGCACCCGTGTCGTGCATTGCGCGGAGGTCAGAAGAGGGTTCTCGATTCCCCGGACTGGAGTTCTCTGGAATTGGATTTGACAGACGTTTCAGCCCGCCAGGGTGGGTGCTGGGAACTCGACACTGGGTCCTCTGCAAGAGCAGTCGGTGCCTTAAACGCCTAGGCCATTCTCAGCCCCTAAATTTTTAAATTTTATTCATCTGTTTTAAAGGATGCAGTTAATAAGAGCCTAAGGGGATGGGTTGG
>VZQC01014177.1:52109-68540 GCA_009823505.1 Rhizomys pruinosus | reverse complement strand
CCAACCCATCCTAAGGGCTCTTATTAACTCATCCTTTAAAACAGTATGAAATAAAATTTAAAATTTAGGGGCTGAGAGATGGCCTAGCGTTAAGAGCACCGACTGCTCTTGCAGAGGACCCAGTACGAGTCTCCCAGACACCCACCTTGGCGGCTAAGAGAACCGTCTGTCAATCCAATTCCAGGAGAATCCAGTTCCGGGGAATCCGAGCCCTCTTCTGACCTCCGCGCAATGCACGACACGGGTGCAAAAAAAAAAAAAAAAAAAAAAAAAAAAAAAAAAAAAAAAACATAATTAAAATAAAAATATAAAAAAAATTTAAAAAAACAAAAAAAATTTTCAATTTAATGACTTATATTCGGCTCCTTCCATGGTCTCAGTCAAGGTGGACTTGGAAATTATTGCAAATAATTTGACTAATTTTTTTTCCCCATAAAAATATTTATTTAGGGAGCTGGAGAGATGGCTCAGCTGTTAAGAGTACTGGCTGTTCTTACAGAGGATCTGGGTTTGATTCCCAGCACCAACATGGCAGCTAACAACCATCAGTAACTCCAGTTCCAGGGGGATCTGACACTCTCTTCTGACCTATGCAGGCAGTGCATGACACAGGAACACCTACCTACATGCAGGCAATACACTCATACACATGAAATAAAAATAAAAAAAAAGGCAGCTGGTGCTGGGTGGGTTTGGTTCGGCACCATTGTCTCTTTTGGGGGGGTTCCTGAAGCTCAGGGGCCCGGAACATGCTCCAGACATGTAGATTTTAGGGTAGATTGATTCTTGGGTTGCTGGTAAAGGGTCTAAACTTTAAACCCTTGTAGGGTATGGCTGTCCAGGCTGGGTCGCCCTTCCCCCTTGCAGCCGGCAGCAGCTCTAGCGCCATCGTGTCTTTGTGTAGGGTGCTCAGGTTGGGCCCTTGCTAGCCAAGACCACCTGAAGCACAGGTAAGAGCCCGACGCCACTCCAGACAGGTACCGTGGCATGGGCTAAGTCAGTCCCCGCCCCCGCCCCAACTGGAATTGAGGATAGAGTATTGTGCTGGATAGCTTTAGTGTCAACTTGACACACCTGGGTTGAGGGAACCTCAATTGGGGAATTGACTCCATTGGACTGGCCTGTGGCCATGTCTGTGGAGTATTATCTTGATTGTCAGGCAATGTGGGAAGCCCCAGCCCACTATGGGTGGTGCCACCCTGGGCAGGTTGTTGTGTACTGTATAAGAGGTCAGGCTGGGCATGGGCCAGGGGAGCAAGCCAATGAACAGCATTCCTCCATGGCCTGTGCTTCAGCTCCTGCCTCCAGGTTCCTGCCCTGAGTTCCTGCCTTGGGCTCCCTAAGTGATGAACTGTGACCCAGGAGATGTAAGCTGAATAAACCCTTTCCTCCCCAAGTTGGTGTCGGTCAGAGTGTTTTGTCACAGCAATGGAAGACAAACTAGAACAGAAATTGGTACCAGAAGAGTGGGGTATTGCTGTGACAGACCTGACCTTGGTGTTTTGGGGAAGGATTGTGGAGGCGTTTGGAACTTTGGGCTGGGAAGATCATTGAATGCCTAAAGATCTCTTATTTTTCTTTTTTTTTTTTTTTTTTTTTTTTTTTGGTATTTTTGAGGACCAGGGTCTCTGGTTTTATTTTCAACATAACATTCTCTAAATATATGGATAGAAAATAGTTTATATATCACCAAATATGTTAAAAAAAACATTGATAAAATTCAAATGAATTAGCAGTTGCAGTCGAAACAAAGAGAAAATAAGAAATACATTTTTTTGTTTTTCATTTGTGTGTTGCGTTCTAGTAGCAAACACAGTCTAATTAATCATGGAATAGTCACAAAATACAGGATGGAGATTGAACAAATAGAGCTGTCTGATAGCGACATAGCGACACGGAAAGCTACACCAAAGAGGGAACATGTACTTAATAAAAAGTACAAATAAGAGAAATATTTATATTATAAAAAAAGAATAGATATGTAGATAAGTGCCCATGATACATTCAACAGATACATGAAGCTACCATAGAACAAAACACTTTATGTCCATTTAAGAATTTAGAATTTTTTAGCAGGGGCTGGTTGGTTAGCCTTATAATCCCCAGGCCATGAGGAGCTGAAGCAAAAGGATCTACAATTTTTTTGTTTTTTTGTTTTTGGGGGGGGGGTGGGTTGTGGGTTTTGGTCTTTTGAGGACAGGATTTCCTGCAGGTCCCAGTGTCCNAAAAAAGAAAACCAAAATTTCACATTAAATTTTCTGGTTGGAATCTATGCTGGTTAGTTTTCATCAACTTGACAAAAATGAGAATTATTTGGGAAGAGGGAACCTCAGTGAAGGAATTTCCTCCACTCAAATGGCCTACAGCCATGTTATCGAGGTATTTTCTTTTTTTTTTTTTTTTTGGTCTTTTTGAGACAGGGTCTCCCTGTAGCCCCAGCTGTCCTGGAACTCGCTCTGTAGACCAGGCCGGCCTTGAACTCACAAAGATCTGCCTGCCTCTGCCTCCCAAGTGCTAGGATTAAAGGCGTGCGCTACCATGCCCGGCCAACAAGGTATTTTCTTAATTGCTGATTGGTGTAGCTATGGATAGTGACATCCCTGGGCAGGCGGCCTGGCCTATATAACAAGGGTGGCTGAGCAAGCCAGTAAGCAGTGTTCCTCGTGGTCTGCTTCAGTTCCTGCCTCCCAGGTTCCTGTTTGAGCTCCTGCCCTGGCTTTCCTCAGTGATGGATTGTGACCTGAGAGTGTGAGCCAAATAAGCCCTTTCCTCCTCATATTGGTTTTCGTCAGAGTTTTATCACAGCAACAGAAACCAAACTAAGACAGAATCAATCACGTGAGGAAGTTCAGCTTGAGAGATGCGCTAATTGACCCCAATTTCACACTGAACATTTCAACTCTCATTCTTTTGTCTCACACTACAATTGCCACATGTCTTAAGCCTGTCTTTGGAGTAAGATAGATGTAAATTTTCTTCTCTCTTGTTTGCTATAGTTAGGTTATTAATTACCCAAATACTCAATCTCAGTTCACAGATCCCGCTGCAAACATAATGTATAAACAAAGTTAGGCTATTTAAAAAATAACATTGTAAAACCCCTAAATCAACTGTTAGAGTTAGAACATGGGCAGCTCTGTCCTAAGGTTAAAAACAGTTTCAAACACACACACACACACACACACACACACACACACACACTGCAACAGAATAAAGAAAGCAGAATTGTCAGTCTGTATTTTAAAGATGCTTGCTACAGTTTTATAGAAGGGCATTTCATTCTTTCTGCTTTTTCTAATTTTACTGCATACATAGCATGTGAAGACATCAGGAAACAAAAACATGTATAAAGAAGAAAGTCATTCCCTGCCACTAGAGATAGCTAGCCATGGCCAGCATTTGGCCCATTTTTCCACAGGCTGTCTCAGAAGTGCCCCACATAGAATTGGGGCAAATGCACAGCTTGATTACTGTGCTTAATTCAGTAGAACTGAGGCCAAAGAAATGTAACCAATGGTTGAATTTTAGGGATACAAAAATAAATGAAAAGATAATGTTTAACTATTATTCCAGCTTCACATTAAAATCTGCATAGCATAAGCTTAAAGCACACTATTGTGGTCCAGTGGGTCCTTCCACTGAGACATGTCAGCCACAGGTGGTCCTGAGTCTACAGCTTTGCTTGTTGAAGAGATGCTCATATTAGCTCAGGACAGGACTGGGGCACAGTGCTGCCTGTTGCCATATGGTCATGATGCTGATACCTTATTGGATGTTCTTCCCTCTACAACTGTAATCATCTGGAATGAACACTTGCCCATTCTACATATTCTGCATTTGAAGATTTGGTTATAGGTGATGGTAGAATTTCATTGGGGCAATTGCACAAATTTAAGTTTTTAATGCCTAATTGATGGAAAAACATTGAGTACAATTGTGCTATATTAAAATTATAATTATGATAGTGTATGGGTTGTATACATAATGGGGGTCTGTTGGAGGGGTGCATGTGTCCCTGTGCATATATGGAGGTCAGAGGACACCTTTGTGGAGTTGGTTCTCTCCTTTCACCCTTGTGTGCATTTGGGGACTGAACTCAGGTCACTAGGTTTGAAGAGAAAATTCCTTTACCTGCCCTATTAGTGACTTTTCTGTTGCTGTGATAAGACACCACGACAAAGGCGACTCAAAGAAGGAAGAGTGTATTTGGCTTATAGTTCCAGAGTGGAACTATAGAGAGGCATTTCGGCAGAGGTGGACAGAGCCCAGGCTGAGTGCTTGCATCTTCAAGAGTGCACAGAAAACGAAAGACGAGAGAGAGAGAGAGAGAGAGAGAGAGAGAGAGAGAGAGAGAGAGATTAGAAATGAAATCTCAAAGTGACTATGAAGTTCAAGTGCCCACCCCAATGATTTGCCTTTCCACATCCCGTAGCTTCATAAACAGCACTACCAATGGGAGCAAAGTGTTCAAATACTTTAACCCATGGGCCCAATACTCAAACCACTATAGTGCATTTCCTGGTCTCCATAGGCTCGTGACCATATAATAATGCAAAAAGCATTTAGCCCAACTTTAAAATTCCCCATACTCTTTAACTGTCTCAACATTATTCAAAAGTCCAGAGCCTAAAGTCTCTGCTGAGACTCAAGACAATCTCTTGACTGTGAGCCCCTGAAATATCAAAAGACAAATTCTGTACTTCCAACACAGAATGGAACACATTCCCATTTCAAAAGGTAGGAATGGGGTACAGCGAGGAAATACTGGACCAAAGCAAGACCAAACCCCAGCAGGACAAACACCAAATCCTGTAGCTTTGTTTGATGTCTGAGACTGTAGCTTCAAAGCGCTTACATTGCTCAGCCCCTCCAGCTCTGCAGCCTGGAACAGTCTTTACTGTCTTGGGCTGGTACCATGCTCTGTATACAGCACTCCTTGGTGGATGTCTCACAGCTCTGGCATTTCCAAAAGCTAGGAGTCTCTATTCCCAACCAGGCTTAATCTTCACATCTTCATGCAATGGCCTCTCGGGGCCTCTTGTTTGGTTAGGGAGTACTTCTAGTAGAACTCCCTTGATACACACTGCCCGGCCTCATTGGCTCTAAAACCATGGAAGAAGAACTGATAACCCCTCATTCTTTCATCTTTCAGCAGCACATGAGGGACACTGCCGAGTTCAGCTGCCAGCTAGGAATGGACCTAAGGGAACTTCATCAGTATTAGCAGCAGCTTTTGTTTGCTGTGGTTTTCTTGGAGAAGAAAACTCCTTAGTCTTTCTCTGTCTCTCTTTTTTTTTTCCCCCCTAAAGCCAATTTTTCTTGAAGCTTTGTGCATTCATACAAAATTTCCAATCAAGTCCAGATCCATTCCCTCATGTCCCCCCGCCCCCCGCCCCACCAACACCACCACCGCCAGCTCATGCATCTGCTAAACATGTTTTTCATCATTTTCTCTGTCTCTTTCCAAAAGTTTTTGATGAGCCGCTCCTGTTTGCGGGCAGGCAGTTCCACCATTTTCATCACTTTTTTGTTCTTTGCCCCCCTCTTTGGTTGTTGTTGTTGTTCCTTCCACATTTGCCCCTCCCAACTCTTCATCTCTGCATGCCCGTAAGATCAAGATTATGACTCAGTTTTCGCCTTTTTTAGACTTCTGGTTTCTTTTCTTTTTTATTTTCTCCCTTTTCTTCTATTCTGGCTGCTGAACACCTGTCATTGTCTTCAGGAATTGTTTTAAGGCTCCTCCTTGGAAGCCCACACCACCATCATCACTCGAGCCCTGTGCTCCCCACTGAGGGTTTCCTTCTCCCAATGGTCACTAAAGGAGGTCCAGTAAGCACCATTCCGGTTTTGATCTTCCTGTACTAGCCTCAATGATACAACCTGGGTAGTCCAAGAATGGCAATCAATACTCTGAAAAGGATGAAACCCCAGTAGCAACTCAGTCCACAGGCCCTGGATGTCTAATCAGCATCTCCAGCTGCATGAAGGGCTTTGAGGAGTTTTTTTTTCTTTTTCTTTTTTTGTTTAAATTTTAAAAATATTTACTTTATTTTGGTTGTTTTTATTTTTTCATTTTTTTAAAAAATAAGTAATAATTTATGGGTAGCAAACAAGCATCCTTTAATGTAAAAACCAATTTAACAAACATTGGTCCAAACCCACACAGCCAAGGGTCCCACCCTCCAGCTGGGAGGCTTGTATATTCAACAAATCAAGTTGATCAAATAGTGTCCAGTCTATAGTTTGCTGTAGTTTCATCATCAGCATCATCACCATCAACCATTCAAACCCAATAACAGCCATTACATTCTAAAACCATGCCCCCTCTTGTGGCAGATTGTTCCCTAGGCTTAAAAATGTCACGAGTGTACGATAATCAAAACAGTCTAATTTATTTGGAGTGGTCATTTTGGACTCCGGTCAATTCTGGTTGTTTTCCTCTTTCCATGGGCTGACAGTTTTTTCCAGGAATAACCTTTCAGTCCTACTAATTAAGCACAGACATTTAGATATAGAGTTATTTAAACAGTACTAAATTGGTTTTATGGTAGGTTACGTTGGTATAGACCAGATATTTGGATTTATTTTTATCTATGGAATTACTTTTTTCCTGTAAAATGTGACAGAATCTTACTGTGTCTTAGAACATCTCTAACCACTAGAGGATGTAAGCCCGTGGCATCAGCACATGGTTTATTCCTTCCAAGGAGAGAGCTAATAGCCATTAGATTTAGGATATATGGACATATGGCTACCACTGCTACACAGTATTTCCAGGCAGGTGAGGTGTAGCTGGTGCTGACGGAGGAGTCTTGCTTGACTCAAGGAGACCTATATTTGCTTTCTTGGTTTAGTGGCCTTTGATAACACTCTCTGGTATTCCAGAGACCAATTGTACACTTGCAAGTGTGGCCTCAATACATCTTTCCCATGTTTAAATCAGGTCTTTGACAGCATGGCCTTATCGCCTCTCTTCTTGCAGGTATCCCAGTTTACAGTCAAGAAGCCTTTACCTTTTGGGGGGGGCTTGGCTCCCCTGGCCAACATCTCCTTGGTAGAATAATCCATTGCTGATATCAGAGCTCTCCTGTGTTAATATATTTTGCTTAAGTGCACAGCTTAAGGAGACTTTAGTATTATATTTGGTTCTGAATAGAGAATAATCCTTTTCACAGTTCTAATGTCAATTAGTCAATTAAAGAAGGCAGTTTTACTGGTTTTATAAGAGATTACCTCTATGACATTTGGCTCCAATTTACAGTTAAAGAATGACCTCATCCTCATCATATTCCTCCTTGTTCTATAAAGGAGAGATAAGAAAATCTCTCCTATTAAAACTTTGTGGCACCTAGAAGGTAAGTTTCATTAGGACTCATTATAAATAGTTGTTACAAGTAAGATCCACAAAGGGGTTTGATGCCTGTAGCAGTCTGATGCTTTTCTTCCTTTCAATGTTCAGATGGGCCAACCTTTCTACTGGCACTTCCTGGTACATTCTACACAATGCAAAGCTGTGTCTTTTCTTTCTCAGCCATTAAGTTGGTGACGTTTTGACCTGTGGGCACCTACATATCTTTTCCCATAGTCAGTTTTAAGATTTGAATTGCAAAGTTTTTGACAAAAAGATTTCATATATATCTGTATCCCCCCTTTTTAGGTTTTTATTTTTTAGGTTTTTGTTTTTTGACCCATGAGTCTCAAAAAGACATTTGTAGTACATGTACCTATAGGCAGGAATCAAAGCGCAGATTTCATCAAATTCACCCAAGCTATTTTGGGTGACTATATGTTGTTAACTTGGGAAGCAAACTTAATTTCTTAAGTTAAATCAACCTACAGGTAAAAGAGAATGCTACAAGATGATATTGTACAACAGATAAATTATAGAGAACATTCATATGTGCCAATAAATCAGACAGCAGCTGCACAAGAAATAAGGTCAACAATTGACAAATGGGACCTCATTAAACTCAAAAGCTTTTGTACATCAAAAGAAACAATCAAGGAAGTGAGGAGAAAACCCACAGAGTGGGAGGAAAACTTCACTGCAGATACATCTGACAAAGCATTGACTTCCAGAGTATTCAACCTACTCAAAAAACAAAGAAGAAAGAAAACAAATGAACCACTCTAAAGATGGAGCAAAGAACTGAATAGAGACTTCACAGAGGAGGAATTAGAGATGGCTGAGAAACATCTTAAAAATTGTTCAACAGGGGCTGGAAGGATGGCCTAGCGGTTAAGAGCGCCGACCGCTCTTGCAGAGGACCCGGGTTCGATCCCCAGCACCCACATGGCGGTTGAGAACCGTCTCTGACTCCAGTTCCAGGAGAACTCCAGTTCCAGGGGAATTGAGACCCTCTTCTGACCTCCGCGGCATCGCATGACACGGGTGCGCGGACCTGCATGCAGACAATACATTCATACACATAAAAATAAAAATAAAAAAAAGAAAAAAAAAAGAAAAAAAAGTTTCAAGAACATCAACTAATAATTGGGAAAGCAAATTAGAACCACTCGAAAGATAACATCTCACTCCTATAAGACTGGCCGGATCAAGAAAACAAACGATAATCAAGTTCTGGAGAGGTTGTGGGGAAAGGGGAACACTCATCCATTGCTGGTGGGAATGTAAACTTGTACAGCCACTATGGAAAGCAGTGTGGAGAACCCTTAGAAGACTCAAAATGAGCCTGCCATTTGACCCAGTCATACCACTCCTGGGTATATACCCACAAGACTCATCTTACTGCAGAAATACATGCACAGCTATATTTATTGCAGCTCTGTTCACAATAGCAAAAAGCTGGAACCAACCCAAATGCCCCTCAACTGACGAGTGGATAGAGAAAATGTGGTACATGTACACAATGGAGTTCTATGCAGCGGTAAAGAAAGACAACATCATGAACTTTGCAGGTAAATGGATGGAGCTAGAAGATATTATATTAAGTGAAGTAACACAGTCCCAGAAAAACAAACGATGAATGGTATCCCTCATATGTGGATGCTAGCACCAATAACCCAGTTGTAAATATTTCTTATGGAGAGGGATGCATATTAAAAGCACAACAACAGAAAGACTGCATCAGAAAATTGAAATGGTGAATTGGGAGGGGTGGGAGGGGTGGGAGAGGGACATGGGTCTATATTCAATTAATGTATATTTAATTGACGTGAGTTCAACAAGTATCCAATTTTGCTCAGACTCTGCCTACAGGCTACATGGTGTTTTAGGACTTAATAAAAGTAATTATGTGTATATTAAACAACATTGGTTTAAGGGTTCTGATAAAAACGGTAATGCACCTTAGTTAATTGGAAATATAAATTGCTGTCGACCACATTTGTTTTACTTAAAATTTGGCTTTGAGGATTTTTGGAGATACATGAGTCTTCAGTCCATATTGGAAGATTGAAAAGCTGTATTCCATGTCTTTGAAAGATGGCAAAAGCAGTGGCAGCCATAGGGTAGCTTTAAGGGGGAATGCTTGGCTTTCTCTTTTCACAAATTGGAAGATTAGCTGGGTGGGGTCTTGCCTGAGGATACTCTTTCCATTGTTCAAGTGCAAATATGGAATCTCTCCTTAGTGGCTCTTGTCTCTTTATCAAAGAGAGCCTCTCTTCTAGCATATGCCTTTGCTGCAACATTAAGATCCTAATGTTATTTTCCCTCCAAACTACATTTCTTTTTGTCTTTTTGAGATAGGGTCTTCCTGTAGCCCCAGCTGTCTGGGAACTCACTATGTAGACCAGGCTGGCCTTGAACTCACAGAGATCTACCTGCCAAAGGTGTGTACCACCACACCTGGTTCCAAACTCCACATTTTATATTTCTTTCTTACCCTATTTGTTCTTTTCATTGTATATGTACATATTATTCACCATTAATAAGCACAACACCAATCCAAGGTTAGGTTGTCTTGAAATTTCCTCCACTGCATTTTAATTTAGCATTAGTTAAGTTCTTAGGCTGCTGACAGACCACAGCTAGATCATTTGCCAAAATATCCCAGTTGCTGTTTAAGTCCTTCTTTCCCCTTGGAAAGACCTAGCTTTCAGCACTACTTTCTTTCAGGCTCCTACTAGAACATCCTGACAAACTATGCTTACAGCATTCAACCACTTTTCTAGTGGAAGCTTCCAGACTTTGGAACATTCTTCCAAAAAGCAACATGGTCAGGTTCTTCACAGAAAAGCCTACTCTCTGATACCAATTTCTGCATTTGTTACTTTTCTGATAAAGCACCACACCAAGGCAACTTATAGAGGGAAGAGTTTATTTTGCTTACAGTTCCAGAGGGATGAGTCCATCATGGTGGAAGGTGTGGCAGCAGAGGTGGATGAGGCAGAAGCTGAGGGGTCATATCTTTAAGCACACTCAGAAAGCTGTACCTACAAAACTTCACAAAATACTGCCACCAACTGGGGGAGAAATGTTTAAACACTTGAAGCCTGTGAGGAACATTCTCATTCAGTCCACCATATCTGCTAAGCCATCTTGCCAGTCCATAGTTTTTTATTTTTAAGCTGATTTCATGTGTATATCTTTTATATAACCATGTGACAAAACTGATCGTCAAGTCTTGGACCCCAGCTCAATGGCAGAGTACTTGCCTAGTGTACCTTGGGTTAAAATCCCAGTCCCAATAAAACCAAACCAAACTTTGAGAAATGTACCAGTGGAGCAATGGGGCCAGCTCTCAGGGCTAGCTATACTTCTGAACTTCCATCCAGGGCCTTTCTCACTCACTGTGCACATGCAGGTTTCAACATCTTGGTAGAGCAGGATGGCCATCAGTACTGTGCACTGGACATCATCATGTGACACGAGTCCTCATGCTGGGAGCTTCAGCCAACAACCCTCCTTCTCTTTAAGGAATCACTTGTCTTTGAATTCTGTAGAAGTCCTCTACAGCATGCAGTGGTGAAGGTCAGGAGTCTAGTTCAGCAATGGAGTGTTTTCCTGACATGTATGAGGCCCTGGGCCTCTGCAAGAACAGTGGGTGCTCTTAACCACTGATGAGCCATCCTTCCAGCCCTTGTTTAGTTTTTTGAGACAAGGTTTCTGTGTGTAGCTCGGGCTGGATTAGCACTCTTCATAGGTGTCCATGGCCAGATGAATCCTTTAATCAGTTCACAGACTTACGGATTGAGCAATACTACAAAGATACAATAACGACAGCTTCTCAGCCTTTTCGGCTCAGAACAAGTACAAAGCCAAACCAAAAAAAAAAAAAAAAGGAAGAAAGAAAAGTCCTCAAATATATTCTGTAGGTTTGAGTTTATATCATAGTGTGTTTTGATGCTCATCTCTGCATTGGATAGCAATGGTATTCACATACTTTTCAGGGGGAGTCTGGTGGCTGGGAAGTAAGTGTAGGTTTTAATTCTTCCTGTGGTGTTTGACTTGGTTTCTTATATTTCTGCCAAAGAACATGGACAACAGCAAGTTCAGGAAGAAGGAGACACAGTTTGAAGCTGTAGCTGGCTGACCTCTACATCCCTGGGCAAATAAAACAAGAGATTGCTTTCACATCCCTCTGCGATCTACAGTCACATAGCATTAGTGCACCAATAGCTGACCAAAACATGTGTAAAATGTATTTTTAATTTAAAAAATATTAAGGAACACTTTCATAATTTTTACCTATCAGAAGAAAAAGAACATTGCTAGTCTCTTAGAAACCTCTTGTATTTCCTTCCCCAGTCACATTCCCTGTGAGTGACCCCTTAACAACCTCTAAGCAATGTTCATAGTTATTCATTTTTTCTCATGTAAACAGAATCACAAACATTCTTCATAGCTTGTTCTTTTAAAGTTACATTTCTGAGAGTGGACTCTGCTGATGTCTGCAGCTATAGTTCATTTACTTTTATGTCTGTATTCCACTGCAGAAATAAACTACACTTTGCTTATTTAGTCTATGGATTATAATCATTTGGGCTTTTTTTTCATTTTGGATATTAATAACAATGTGTTTCCTACTACATGTACTCCCTCCCTCCGCCTCCCACTCCCCCCTCCCTCCCTCTCCTCCCTCCCTCCCTTTGTATGTGTGGTTCTGTGTGTGCTCAGTCTTGTATGTGAATGTGGGCACACTTGTTCTGTGGCACAGGTATGGAGGTCAGGTTGTGCTTGCCTTCCACATTGTTTAAGACAGGATATCTCTTTGTTATGTCTCCTGTGTGCACCAGGCTAGCTGCCCCATGACCTGGGGATATGCCCGACTATACCACCCTTCTCCCTGTAGGAACACTGAGGTTACAGTCACTCTTGCTACATGCTCACTTTTATGAAGGGTCTGGGTATTCAACGGTGTCCTCATGCCAATAATTTTTTAACTACATTTTCCCCAATGGTACAGGTAAAATATGATTTTTTTTTTTAAAGTTCTTGGGCTGAGAGATGGCCAGAGTAAGAGCAACTGGCTAGTATCGTGTGAGGACCTGGTTTGGCTCCAAAATCACCTGAGGCTCACAAGTCTGTAACTCCAGTTCCGGGGATCTGTGACCCTCTTCTGGTCTCTTGGGCACTGCACACAGGGTTCATTACACACACAGAAAAATAAAAAAAAACTTCATACAATAAAATAACTTTTTTTCTGGTTATCTTTGTGTTGTGTTTTTGATTTTTTTTTATTTGTGGTGTTGACTGGTAGGTCAGAGGACATGTCGGGAAGTCAATTATCTCTTCCTTTTATGGGATTCCAGAGATCAAATTCAGGGTGTCAGCCTCCCCTATGCCCACAAATTTTCTTTATAAATGAAAGCAAAACTGTTTGCAGCTGGTTATCTTTTTGGCACAAACATTCGTGCTCATGAAGGCAGGCTCACTCATTGTCGTGTCCTGGGCACGTGGACAGCTCAGGAAGCAAACAAATGACTTCGACTCGAATATAATTTTAATTTACATTTTTACAAATTTTCCTTTTGGAAAATGTTAAAAATAGGAATGTAAAATGAAAGAAAAAGAAAGGAATCCGCATGAAGATTCCACTGTTAGTGCACACCTTGGTCTTTTTGAGACAGGGTTTCCCTTTAGTCCTAGCTGGCCTGGGGTTTGATCTGTAGACCAGGTGGGCCTTGATCTCACAGAGATCCATCTACCTAGCCTCAGAGTGCTGGATTAAAGGCATTCCACCACACTCCACTCTCATCTCATCATCTTTATTTTTTATTTTTTGTTTTGTTTGTTTTATTATTTTTTACACATTTCAATTTTTTCACTTTTTTTTACTTATTTATTCTTTTATTTTTAAAAAAAAATTTATTATTTTTTATTTTTAACAACTCTAGACCCGTGTCTCCCCCATTCTCTCTCATCCCTTTCAAACAATTCTTCAAGACCAATTTGTGTGCTGATATACTACTATAGAACACTTTTAAATAAAGCTTATTTATTTATTTATTTATTTATTATTTATTTATTATATTTTTGAGACAGGGTCTCACTATAGCCTCAACTGGCCTTGAACTCACAGATCTTGCCTGCCTTTGCTAGGATTAAAGGCGTGCGCACCAGGCCCAGCTTCAAAGATGGTTTTAGCCTCCATGTGGGTGCTGGGAATGAAACCAGTCCTCTTAAGAGCAGTCGGTGCTTTAATCTTGACCCATCTTCCAGTCCCTATACAACTTTTTTTTTTAAAAGATTATTTATTTATTTATTATTATTTATTTTTTATTTATTTATTTATATGAATGTACTGCTGCATGAGAGGTTTTCTGTGCACCCGGTGTTGTGCAATGCGCTGGGTAAGAAGAGGGGTTGTATTTCCTGGAACTGCAGTTTTTTGAATTGGAGTTACGAAGGTTCTCAGCCTCCATGTGGGTGGTGGGGATCGAACCCGGTCCTCTGCAGAGCCGTTGGCGCTCTTAACTGCTAGGCTGCTCTCCAGTCCCCAGTCATCACAACAACTTTTTAAAGTGCAGCATGATGCCAACCTAGGATCAGGGTTGTTCTGTAACTGAATGTGGAGGTCTCACACACTTGCAAAACTGGTACTAGTAAAAGGTTTCTGAACATGTAACTACTAAAATGAATTCAAGATTCAGAAAGAGTCTGGAGGGTTTTTTAGCAGTGTTCTTCATGCTGCACAGTGCAGCTTCCCAGTTGCCTTGCTTCTGAACACATCTCAGGCACACTTGGCACCGCAGGCCGTCATGCCATGTGACACCAAGGAATGGTTCCTGGGACACCTTGGCCTGGTTCATGACCATTGGATGTTATGAATTGTAATATTTTGTTGGTTGTTGTTTGTTTTTTTTTTTTGTTTTTTTTTGGTCTTTTTGAGACAGGGTCTCCTGTCCTAGAACTCACTCTGTAGACCAGGCTGGCCTTGAACTCATAAAGATCCGCCTGCCTCTGCCTCCCGAGTGCTAGGATTAAAGGCGAGCGCCAGAATTGTAATGTTTTTTTAACTGTACACGATTTTATGCTCTCATACAAACATAATGGTTTAATTATGGAATAAAAAAACAATATTTTCCTACCGTCATGTAAGTATCAAATGCTATGTAAGTATCAAATTAGTATAGCTTTGGTTTTGTGTTAGAAAGTTTGATTTTAAAATTTCTGTTTGACTTGCTGACTTGGGCTTTATAAAAATTGTTAAATGAATTATGGCTTGAGATTGGGACAGAATTTCCTATAATTTCTGAAATGGCCCTAAACACACTTCTGTTATTTTGTATTTGTATTTATGTATGTATTTTATATATATATCAGAACCGACAATTATAAAGTGAAAATCTGGGTCAGCTCTGAAAAAGGTTGAGGATGCTGTTGAGCTTGCTGTTCTGCAGTCAAGATCTCATTCTTTATGTAAAAATAAATGAGCACATCCATCTCATTGGTATGCAAATTTGCTTTAATCTTGATAAATGGTAAAGTGATATGTATACCAAAAATTGTTTTAGAATAAGATTCTTTATCATTTATTATCTCTCTAGCCTTAAAATATAAGTAATTTTAAAAACACAGAACTCACTTTTCCCCCCTTCAATCAAAACTAGCTTAGTGGGCTGAGGAGATGGCTCAGAGCATGAAGCTCTTGCCACACAAATACGAGGATCTGAATTTGGATTTCTGACACCCATGTAAAAGCCAAACACAGCAGTGCACACCTACAACCCTAACACTGACCAATCCTTCAAAACAATGAGCTCTAGGTTCTGTGAGACCCTGTCTCCAAAAGTAAGGTGAAGAGGAGAGGCAGACAGTGGACATCAGACTCTGACTCCTCGTGTGTATGCATGAAGGAGCACACCAACACATAGGCATGTAACACACACACACACACATGCACACACACTCACAAACACATACATACGCTCCCTGACACATGGTGACAGCAAGCACAGGAGAACACATCCTCTGCCACTCTTGTTCATTGATATGAGCTGGTGGGGAGTGGTGGTGGGCAGAACAAGATGCATGTCCCAATCACAAACAACAGCCTATGAGCTAGCAGTGCCATTTCCAGGAATTTAGTGTACAGATATGTTTACTTGAACTTCTGTAAAATGACACGGACAAGCTGTGATTCATTGTAACATTGACTGTAATAACAAAAATCCACAAACAACTTCAATGTTCACCAGCAGGTTAAAATGCATCTTATTAGACACAGGAATGGAACAGAACAGTGTGCACTGATAGTGAGAAAGAGGTGGAAGGAAGTAAAGAGGGGCATCAGAGGAGTTCTTATGTGGGAACAAAGGGAGAGAGATGACTGGGGAAAGGGAGGGGAGGGAGATGTCTCACCTTTTAAATCATGCTGTCTGTGTGAAAGTAAGAAAATCATGTGTTCTGTGCTTTGATGAATTTTAAATAACAAAGTTTAGGGCTAGTGAAGTAGCTTAAGTGCTACAGCTACTTGACTAGAATGCACAAGGCCCTGGGTCCAATCCCTAGCACTGCAAGGTAATTAATTAATTAGCTGAAATAAAAGTTTAAGACATAAAATTCATAGAAGAGTTAAACCAAAAATAAGTAAAATTCCACCTCAAATTATATTCATAGTATCTCCTTTTATAACTGCAATAACTAAGAAAATGAAGGCAGATAATTTGCCCAGGAAAAAAGAAATAACCACATTTGAGCATGGTGGCCCTTGCCTTTAATCCCAGCACTCAGGAAGCAGAGGCAGGTGGATCTCTGTGAGTTCAAGGCCAGCCTGGTATACATAGTGAGTTCCAGACTAGAAGTGTTTTAGATTTTGAACATTTCATATTTTGGATTATTTGTCTGCACATAATAAGATATTTTGGGGATGGGTCTCAAGTATAAACACAAGATTAATTTTTGTTTCATTTATATCTTATTCTCACAATTGGATGCAACATTTTTGGTAATTTTGTGCATGAAACCAATTTTTATGGTGTGGAGTTTTCTTATTTTCTTTTTTTTATTACTTCTTTATTTTTTTC
>VZQC01014177.1:0-47238 GCA_009823505.1 Rhizomys pruinosus | reverse complement strand
TTTTTTTTTGAGACAGGGTCTCCCTGTAGTCCCAGCTGTCCTGGAACTCACTCTGTAGACCAGGCTGGCCTCGAACTCACAAAGATCCGCCTGCCTCTGCCTCCCAAGTGCTAGGATTAAAGGCGTGCACCACCATGCCTGGCTTGTCTTGATATTTCAATGAGGAAAATTATCTTTCACTTTTTGGGGGCAGAGATCTACATATATTATCAATCTCTCTAGACTTCCTTACTTAGATGGAGATCTTTTAAATTTATTTGTCAAAATTGGGTTGGTAGAAAGCTTATCACTATTTTCTCAGTGCTTACTATGCCTTTGTATGCTTACTATACACGCTTTGTCTTGTCTTTTGAGATCTTCTCCATCTCATAATGTGGTTGGTAGAATTATCACCATTTGACAGACAAGAAAACCAAAGGGCAGTCAAAGAGGGAGTGACTGGAATGGATCTCAGAATCCTGACTTGAGAGTGTCTACTCTAACAGTATATGCTATCTATATAACTATCTGTGCAAGAAGTTAACTAGGGCCAGGATGAAGCTTAGTGGTAGGCAGTGTGTTTAGTATGCTCAGGGCTGTGGGCTCGGTCCTCAGTGCCAACACAAACCAAAGCAACTCAAAACCAAACCCAACCCAAAGCAGGGTGCTAGTGGGAAGGAACTAGCACCCCTGCCCCTTGCTCTTCCTGAGCCAGCCCTTCCTTGAGCTTCTTTCATCTTTTTGGGAGTCTGCAGCCCAAAGGTGTCAAACTTCTTCCAACTAGAATACATTGCGGTAGAGTTCTGCCTCTGATACTCCCAAAGCAAGGTTTCTAAGCAGATCTTCTCTTCTCTGGAGAGACAGCGCCATTTTTCCCCATATATTGCTCCAGGCAGGTGAACGCTTGGGTCCCCCATCTCTACATCTTACTCTCTGTAGAGGTGCTGAAGGTATGCTGTTTCTCAGCCTTACAAGAGACAATGAACAGCACGGTGTCTGGAAAAACATTTCCTGGTAGTGTGTGGTTAGTAGAAAGGGGGGTGTTGGGGCATATCAGAGGTGGAGGGAAGGAAGCAAGCTCTTCAATTTCTATGGCCTCAGAATCAACCACAGGGCTGATAGTCTTGGGCAGCAGGAAATGGGACGTTATTTCTGAAGAGAACTTCCTGTTCCCTAAGGACAAACATCTACTTTGCACACTTCCCTGTTCGAGCTAGGGGGCTTCCTAGGAAAGAAACCCTTGCTTGCAGCTTCTTGTCTCCGTGGTCAGGGGTCTGTGATACGAAGGAATTCTCAGGAAATCCTCTGGGAGGACTCACGGGCAGGACAGGAGGTTATCTTTGTGGGGCGGGAACATTCTTCCCTCCTAATTTTTCTCACTCTTTTGCTTTATCCTTAAACGTACTGACTTAGTTAGTTCTATTGGATATTGACTTTTATACCTGAACTAAGTTCTTAGACCCTACCCACTAGGCCAACCCAGACACCTGCAAACCTTTCTTGAGCTTGAGGTCCTGGTTGATTCAGACCAAGGAGTGTACTATAAAGGCAAGGCGGAAGTTCAACTTTTGAAATAATATGTAAACACTGATTATTTGTATATCGGCACAAAATATGCTTTTTAAGGGGGGGGAGGACCTTTGTATGTTCTTTGTAAGCATTTTATTAACCTCATCCTTCTTTGTTTTAAGCCATTTCTCTTCTGTCTTTCATAGGGACAGATGGTTTCAGTTTACATACAGTAGCTTCTATCCTCTGCGTTGCTATGCAACAAAATGCACCCTATCTGCATCCTTTCTCTGTTACATCCCGTTTCCTTCCGTTCAACAACTCAAAATAACTAGCCGGGTGCTTCAACAAGCTACTTCCTCCTTTCTACAGAGTTGAATATCTATCAAGTATCTTCTGGGCTTCCTATCTCTTCCTGTTACAGCCTTGAAAAAAATGTGTTTGCCCCAAATTGATTTTCCTCATCACTTCCTATTTACATCGGCCCACTCAGTGCTAAGGCAGGCAGACCCCACCCCCCTCCAGTGAGTCAGGCAGCTGTCAACCCATGGGGGTGGGGGATCGAGGGATGTGTGAACCCAAGATTTTTTTTTTTATTGTCAGGTGTGGAGTTCCTATTGTTTATTTTAATCATAGCTTTGTCTCCCAACAGATATTAGAATGTAAAAAGAAAACATAAAAGAAGCATCAAAACAACTCTTCTCACATCTAGGCTTAAGAAAGAGTCATAAACATGACCCTTCCTACACAATGAGAAACGAGCAGAGGGCATAAAAGTATTCTGCATTTGGAGATGGAAAGTTCAGAATTTAAAGAGGGAAAAGTCCTCAAAAATGGGAACAAAATATGTCTTGAAGACTGTAGGGCATGCTGGAGTTTGCCTTTTCCTTCTGGTTAACCATTAGGTGATTAGCCTCATTTATAGATTCTTCCAAACCTCATTTCATGCCTCTTTAATTCATGCCATTTTTCTTTCTTTAGAAGTCACAAATCTCAAATAATTAGACTAAAGTTGTCCCAACTAAGTAATCAGTGGATGTTCAATGAGGGTGTTCACATTCTTGGTAGAGCAGTGGAGGGAAAATGCATCCGTCACTCCTTCCTCTTCAGTGATTTCAAACTCCACGTTCTGAAGAAGAATCTAATGTCAAGTGGAAAAACACATGTGCATCTGAAAATTCAGAGAACACATGTGGTTCACATTAATACCATTTTTCTTGATTTTAGGAACAAAGGTGCTGCGGCACTGCGTGATTTGGGATGAAGAAACCACTGAGTTACGATGCTGCGCAGTCACATGACTTCCGGTTTCAGCGACCTTCAGCTGAGGGCAGTTCTGTGAGGCGCTCTGTTCAGAGGTGTGCACGCTGAGGACATTTGGATGCCAAGTATTCTGCGTGGAGTTGTGAATTCCTGGCACATTGGCTGCGGTGTGGGCATTTCACCTCCATTGAGAGTGTGGCTGACTTTGCTAACCTTAGCTGGCCTCTTGCCTAAGGAAGGTTCTAAGGACATCCACAGTGATTATCAGAACAGACACTGTGGCAGCCAGGTCTATCATACGGCTTATGTGGAATGTAGAATACCGTGAACTGCTGTTGAAGTTCCACGGGGGAGCCAAGCCACTTAGCGGCCCTGAGTTCTCCCGCATTTCTCATTTCAGGTTTCCTGTGGCCTCTCGTTCCCAGCAGGACGTCAGCACCGCTGCAATGCTGTACGCTCACTAGGACCATTGTACACATGAGACAGGACAAGGTGAGGTACTGACAGGCACCAAGTGAGCAACGCCAGCTTGAACCAATGGTTACCAGGCTCATGATGGAGTCCCATCTGTGCTTTTTGCTTAGTCTGTCAATGACTGTCCCTGTTTTGTGTATGGGACTCTGGAGTCACTTGCTAGGCAGCAGGTGTGGTGTTCTTTGTTAACATAAGAAAGAGCAGAGAGGAGATTGTGGGTGTGTCGAGTTTATAAGCATGTGTATATATGCGTGTTTGTGTATACAACAGTCCTTTTTCTGCAGCTTTACGGTTTCAGTTTTCCATGATTAACTGTGGTCCAAGAAAATTAAAATGGAAAATTCCAGAGATAAGCAACTCAAATTTTAAATTCTGTGACAATACTTACAGCATGGTGAGGTCCTCAGTTGTCCTCAGTACATGAATCTTCTCTTGGTTCAGTGTCCACACTGCATTCACACTGACTTCCTGGCCACCTAGTACCATCTAGGCTGTGAGATCACAGTCATGGATAATAGCAGTTGTGTTCAAGTAACTATTGTTTTACTTACCATGGATGCAAAGCTTCAGAGTAGTGACAAGAGGTGGCATCAAAGTATGAACCGTGGGTCCAGAGCCACTCGAGTTCTACGTCCAAGGCTGCAGGGCATGCAGAAAAAAATACAGTACAGACTAGATTGGGGTTTGGGGTTATCTGTAATTTCAGACATCTACTGGAAGTATTGCAGTGTACCTCCTTGGATAAGGGGGTCTTACTGTGGATATGTGCATTATCTATAGAAGGTAGATATTAAAAAAAAAATGACAAAACTACTCAAATAATTTCAACATGTGCATCAAATCTTACTTTACTTTTTTCTTTTCTTTTTTGGGGGGGTATTTTTTGAGACAGGGTCTCCCTTTAGTCCCAGCTGGCCTGCAGCTTGCTATGTAGACCAGGCTGGCCTTGAACTCACAGAGATCTGCCTGCCTCTGCTCCCGAGTGCTGGGATTAAAGGTGTGTGCCACTATGCCTGGCAACTTCTAGGTTTTTTTCTTAATTAAAAATTAAGTTTATTTATTCACGAATTATTTGTTTGCATATATATATATATAGTGTGTGTGTGTGTGTGCATGCGTGTATGTGTGTGTGTGTGTGTGTGTGCATGTTTGTGGAAGTCAGAGGACAACTTCTGAACCTTGATTCTGCGCTTCTACCATGTGGGTTTTGGAGGTCAAACTGAGGTTGTCAGGCTCCAAAACAAGCATCTTCACCTGCTGAGCCATCTTGGCAGCCCTGGATCTTTTTTTTTTTTTTTTTATCTTGTATTTGAGAGATACTCCAGCTCTCTGATTTGTGTCAGACTTAGGAATCTCAGTTTTTCAGTTTTCGTTCTGTCTTGAGGGCTCAGAAACTGCCCATTTCTTTTCTTTTTTTTTTTTTTTGTTGAGTTTAATCTTCTATGTGTGTGAATGTATGTCTGCAGTAGGTTTGTGCACTGTGGTTGTACATGCCACGGAAGTCAAGAAAGGGGTGTCAGATTCCCCTGGAAACTGGAGTTCTCCGAAATGGAGTTACAAATGGTTCGGCAGCCCCATGTGGGGTGCTGGGGATCGAACCCGGTCCTCTGCAAGAGCAGTCAGCGCTCTTAACCGCTAGGCTATCTCTCCAGCCCCGAAACTGCCCATTGGTAAACTATTTCATTAGATTACTACAAATCACCAGTCTTGACAATTACTTCCATCTTGAACACGGTGTGAAAACAAGTCACATGTCTTCCAGTATCAGAGCCACCACCCACTCCATGTGAGGGGGCAGCCAAGGTAGGGCAGTGATTTGGAGTGAAGCAATGTGAACCATAACGATATTTCTATAGAGCAGCAGGCCCTGAGTGTAACGGTCTGTCTCTAAATCCCATGGGAGCTGGCTCAAGGCTCTATGTTTTGGAGAACTTTTGATTGGTGCTGTAGATTTTTGTTTGTTTATTTGTTGAAGCCAGGGTCGGTAATGTAGCACAGGCTGGCTTTGAACTCATGTCTTGACTTCCTGAATGCCTGGATTATGGGTGTGTACCACAAGTCTCATTTCTTTCATTGTTTCTTCCACTTATGTAATAGGGGTGTATATATATATATATATATATATATATATATATTAGTACTAAAGTATGTTCATTCTAGAAACTTCTGAGAACACGCACCCTCTAGATTCCCAAACGGTAATTTTGATTTTGTGCCATTTCCCTCTCATTTCCTTCTTTGCTGTCATCATTATGGGCCTGATTTCTTAGAAGTCTCCTGCTACTTTTTGTCATTAAATGTTTTAACTTCTTGTTGATTAGAACTGCATATATACTACATATACAAATAGCTTTTCTTACTTATTCAAAGGGTAAGTTCTTCGGGACTTTAAAAACACATGAAATGGTATTATGGAATGAAATAACTCTAAATGGTGAGTAAGTGTCTTCCACCAGGTTCCCACCCACTTCCTGGTGCCTCACCTGGACCTGGTGTCTGTGTCGTGCATGCAGTACCCTCATGGGTGGCCCAGGTTGACTCCTTCCAGAAAACTGTGATACTTGAAAGTTAAGTCTTCCTGCTGAGGTCTCTAGGTTAGGCGTTTTCTTCAGCCAGGATGTTGGCTGAAGAACATTCCCTGGATGTTGACACTTGGAAGAGGATGCCTACAATAGGAAACGAGCCTTTCATTACTTTACTGTGTCCTCAGCACCTTTTGAGAGTGAGGTACTAGCCTGCCAAGGTTTGTGGACAGTTCTGGTAGGGGTCACAATGGTTTCTCAATTATTTCATAATTTTGAGGCTTCTTTTCTCAGTAATGTCACGTCTCCCCATCTCCCCCAGGGAGAGAAACCTTTCTTGGTTTTGCTCAGAGGCAAACACAATTCTTGGCACATGATGAGCTATCAGTTACAAACAGTTTCTTTAATTTCAGTAACTGGTTAGGACCCTGGGCCCTGAGGTCACAGAATGTGGTTAGTCTCAGAAATAAAGGGGAGTTTCTTAGAACACCACTCCCAGGGAAGAGGTTCTCCATGGGAGGGCTAGGGAGAAAGGGCAGGCAGATTGCCTGACGAACCACAGGTTGAGTGACAGGAACATTTTCAGTGCATTAAGCACATTTGGAGATAATGTCAGAATTCTGAATTATCACGATGTTCTTTTCTGGTGAACCACACGCAGCCAGCAGATAATCCGTGTCACTAGAATAACAATTCCAGGAGTGGAAGGTGAGTAAAGCTTGTGGGAAATAGTGTGGATGAGTCAGGCCCTGAGGGTGCTGCATGCTGTTCCTGTTCTTCCCTAAACTACCCCTGTCGCATATCCTTACGCTCTTACCAGCTTTCAAACACTTCTCCTGCCTGTAGTCTAGCCCCGTCCTAACCCTTTCCTCTTGTGCTTTCCCTGCCTTCTTGCTTTAAGCTTACGAACACTCAGTGATCATACCTTAGACATTGCACTGTTGTTGAAAGTCACTGTACTCCCAATGGCCCTGCCTGGTGTGCACAGGGACCACACTGTATTTTGCTTCACATTCCAGACACTACTTGCAGCCCACTATTTGTGAGAGGCACACAAGACATTTTATCAAGTGAAAGAATGGTATTTCACAAGTCATGTGGCAAGTTACTGACTAAGCCAATAAAACCAAGAATGAAGATGGGCTCTTAGTGTGTTGCCTTTCTTTGGCTATCTTGATCAAAATCCACAAACAAGATGAGATATTCAGCCTCTGCCTGTAGTGGCCTGGTTTAGTCAGCAAGAATAAACTATTGGAACCCGCAGTCACTTGAATGGACCAGAGGGGAATTTTCTGAGAAAGAAAAAAAGAAGGTCGTTTACTTTATGATTCCATTTATTTAAATGTTTTGGAGCAAAGTTATAGAGATAGAGAAGAGATTAGTGGTTGTCAGAGGTTAGGACTGGGAAGGGACTGCTGTGGTTATTTATAGGCGCAAAGTAGTCTTTAAACCCTCCTAAATATTTCCATGTTTGTGGCCTCTTCAGAGTTCCCCTGTGAGAGGAGGGAAGGCTCCAGAGTTTATCTAACTGGGTTCTAGTTCCAGTCTGCTTCTAAACTCTGCTGTGGTCTTGAAATAAGCTGCCACTTCCATAAAATGTGGATGATGATACCCAACTCAGGGTTGTTATGATGTGGAGTAGAATACTAGCTGGGTGTGGTGGGACATACCTGTAATCCAGCATGCACAGGAAGACTGCAATTCTGAAGCCAGCCTGGGTTATATAGTATGAACACCCATCTTAGGAGAAAGAAAGAAAAAATAAAACAGAGAAAGAGAGCGGGAATACTACATATTCAATGTGTAGTACTATTTTTATACTCATAATTAACTCAAAAAGTAAAACAAATTATGACTCTGAGAGAGAACTCTAGTCAAGAACAGTATGTAGAGCAAGCTGTCTTTAGTGTGAGAAAGAAAGAAAATGTATTTGTATTTGGTTCTAATTGCATAAAAAAAGCAAGCAGAGGAGAACCGAGATTTTGGTGAGCTGTTGCTAGTCAAGGTTCCTGACTTTAGTGATGATGACCCTCCGTTACAAGGTGACAGGAGGCAGCAAAACCAGTTATCAAGTGAGGGAAGGCTGTTGGACTCATGCATTTCCCTCTGACTTGTCGCACGGCCTCACCGTTATCTTTCCTCACTCTCCTCATGTATAACTCTCCCTGTTGTCTCCCCAGTGAAAGTATCCCCCATTCTCCCTGTTGATAACACCTGTCTTCCACTATCCTCCTGTCCAGAGTTCCTTCTTTCCCTTCACCCCCTGGGTCCTTCCTATTTTCCTGGCTCCTGGAGTTTCATCAGGATACATATTCACGTTTAGGGATTCAGAGATAAGGTCCACAAATGACAGAGAACATATATTGCTTGTTTTTTGGAGTCTGTATTTCTTAAACATTTAGGTTGCTTCCGTTTCCTAGCTATTGTGAAAAGAGAAGCAACAAACATGGCTGGGCAAGTGTCTTTGTAGTAGGATGTGGAGTCTTTTGGGTATATACCAAGAATTGGTGTGCTGGACACACCTGGGTAGAGGGAGCCTCCAACTGCCTACATTGGACTGATCTGTGGCCATGTCTGTGGGGTATTGAGTGATGTGGGAGGGCCCAGTTCACTATGAGTGGTGCCACACCTGGGCAGGTGGGCCTGTATTGAATAAGAAAGCAGATTGAGCACCAGCCAGGTGACCAAGGGAGTGAGTAGTGTTCTTCTGTGGCTTGTGCTTCAGCTCCTGCTTCCAAGTTTCTGCCCTGAGTTTCTACCTTGGGCTCCCTCAATGATGAACTGTGACCCAGAAGATGTAAGACAAATAAGCTCTTTCCTCCCCAAGTTGATACTGGTCAGAGTGTTTTGTCACAGCGATTGGAACCAAACCAGAGCAAGTGGTATAGCTGGATCATAAAGCCTACAGAAAACACACATACCAGCATGTGCGTGTGCGCACACACACACGCGCACACACACATGCATGTGTATATAGCTAAAAGTTATATAAGAAAAAAACATAGTGCCAGGCAAAGGCAACCTCTGGTCAAGCTGTTAGGGTAGTCCAAGAGACTCTAAATCACACAGTCTATTGCTACAGCCCTTCATTGCTTCCCAGAACTTGAAGGTAAGACTCTATAGCTGATTCAATCAATGTTTCCATCCAGAACAATTACTGGGCCAGCAAATAATCCTGGTGCAGTAGTGGCACTTTTATCTTGGAGGTGATCAACAGTTGTCTAACTGGACTTAAAGCCAGCTCAGTGGGAGGGAACTCGTGTGGTCCTGTAAACATAGCCAAATACACATGGCTGGAGAGGACACAGATACTGGAAAAAGAATCCACTTTTCATATCCCTAGACCCATGTAACTTTTTACTGTTATCTAAATATGAATCCTTATGTTTACAGACAAGTGTACCTCTCACCACTCACCAAAGAAGCTTCTTTATTCAACAAACAGAGACTATTGCAAAGTTCCACAACTGATCAAGTGCAGAGAATAAGTGAAGTGCCCAGCCCTAAGTGATACATCTACAATGCCACTTCTCCACCTAAGGCTAGGAGAGCAGAGTGGAGCGAGCTGGGAGCAGGGTAGTGACACATCTCTCAATTCTCATCAGAGATGCTTCCTCATGCAACAGAGGACGATTAACCCCAAAAGGCACAACTGCCCAAGTGCAACAAATAAGACTCAAGGGTGCTTATCCCTGCACAGGACACCTATATCCAATCTCTGCCATCCAAGGCTCAGGGGTCATTGCAGAGGAGGGGATGGAAAGATTGTAAGGGCCACAGGTGGTTGGTGATCAATGGAAACAGAGTTTTCCAGACAGATTGGAAGTCACTCATATGAACTTACAGCGGTGGTGATAGTATGCACACGACTCACGTGAGCTCAAGCCAGACAAACCCCCAGTGGGGAAGTGACTAGAAAGCCCCAAGCTTAGCTGAGGAGCGACTGGCAATCTGTGGCTGCTGGGAGAGGGAGGGATGGTTTTCTTTAAAGTGTGATGGTAGATAGGTTAACCAGGATCCAGTGGGTGGACCCATATCAAAGGACATTTGGGGAGACAAATTTGACTTGATGGACTTAATATATATGACAAAGTACATGAAATTGGATGAGGGGTACAGATAGGGGAGAGGTCTAAATATGATTAAAATATATTCTATACAATTCACAGAGTATATAAAGGGCACAGAGAAGGTGAACAAAGTGTAATGATACACACGTAAAATGCATAAAGAAAGCAGTTACTTTGTATGTTAAGTAAAATACAATTAATAAAATGTTTATTGGGGCAAAAGATACAGCTCACTGCTAAGAACATTTGGTCTGCAAACATGAGAACCTGAATTTGAATGCCCAGCAGCCACATAAAATAGCTGGGCTTGGCCGTGTGTGCCTACAAATCCAGCACTGGACATAGCCTGAAAGCGCACTGGCCAGCCAGCCTAGCTGAAATGGCCAGCTTCTGGTTCGATGAGGGAGTGTGTCTCATGGTAGTAAGACAGAGAGAGATAGAGGAAGACCCCTGGCATTCTGCTCTGGCCTCTGTGTGTACACTCAAAGGCTTACAGACATATTTGCATTTAATATTGCTACACACACACACACACACACACACACATACACACAGAGGCATTGGTTATTGCATAAAGAGGCTTGCGGGGCTAGGGTGGGAACAGGGGTGACACCCCAGCCGGTGCTCTCTAGAACACCATTCTCTAGTCATGTGAAGTTACTACCTGTTTAGAACAAGACCAAAATAAAAACTGGAAAAAAATTATAGTAGTTCAAAACTCTGTACACTTTATTGAGTTCTGCTTAAAGTATATTTACTGAATTCTGACTGTGCTTCTCTTATTTTGTGTGTTGTGGTAAAATGCATAACATAAAAGCCATTTTCAAATGCCCCATTTTCATTATTATTATTATTATTATTATTATTATTATTATTTTGGTCTTTTTGAGACAGGGTCTCTCTGTAGCCCCTGCAGCTCACTATGTAGACCAGGCTGGCCTTGAACTCACAGAGATCTGCTGGCCTCTGCCTCCTGAGTGCTGGGATTAAAGGTGTGTGCCACCACACCCGGCTCCAAATGTCCCATTTGAAAACATTCCCATCTCTTGTGACAGTTAACACTGTCCATCCCCAGAACAGACTCATTTCCCAGACGAAGCTCTGTTAAACACAAACTCCCCATTCCTGTCTCTGCCAGGCCCTGGAAGTCTCCTTCTACTTATGGTTTCTGAGAACTTGTCTCCTCCATGAACTTGACCCCATTAGGTTTCTTATGTAAGTGGTACCACACTTTCTTATAAATAACTTTCTTATCCATGTGAGAAAAAGAACAGTATTTTTTAAAGAATGATATTTTTTAGAGGTGGTGAATGTAAGACATGGAGAAGTGAGTTTACTAATCAGTTTTTGAAAATGCCATGGAGACCCAGAAAGCTGTGCACACCTTTGTAAATGGCACCTGTCTATATATATAAAAAAATACTTCTTAACCACAGGTGTATTGGCTTCTAAGGCTGCTGCATCAATTTCTCACAAGCTGGATGTGTTGAAGCAACAGAAATTGTTTCTCACAGCTCAGGAGGTTGAAGTTTGAAGTCAAGGCAGGACTGTGCTCCCTCACTGAGGGAGAAGCTGCCACTTGTCTGTTGAGCTTCTGAGGTTGCTCACAACCTTGGTGTTCCTACCTCTTTTCCCTGAAGGGGACCCTAGTCTTTGAATTAACAAGACACCCCCATACAGTATGACCTTGTTTTAACTTGGTTAAATCTGTAAAGACCCATAGGTACTAGAGCTTAAAACTTGAAATTCTCTTCTCTCTCTCTCTCTCTCTTTCTCTCTCTCTCTCTCTCTCTCTCTCTCTCTCTCTCATTTTCTGTAGAAGTACAAAATGGACAGTATCTTGTACCAACCTTGAAGTAATAAGGATCTGTTTGCTGTGGTCAGTTGTTTCTTGGAAATAAAGTATGTCTGTCTACATGGAAGTATTGCTGGTCACTGGCTTGAAGGAACCACAGGAAAAAAAAATAGTCACCATGGTCCCTGGAAAGAGGAAAGCACCTGTGCTGTCAGGGTTCCTCCAGCCCTCTCTGCTGTGATTCCCTGTGTTCACCAGAACCACCAGGAGTCTTTTAGCTTTCTAGCCTTCTCTCCTGAACCCTGCTGCTTCTGTCTTGGCTCCATCTAGCTGACATCACCAGCTACTTCCTTTCTGAGCCGATGTAGGCATTCATTTTAGGTGAACATCATTTAAAAAGTGAAAAATGAGAAGGAAACATGTCTTTTACCATGAAGCTTTTAACTGGGGCAGGAAATCAAATCAAAGGCCCGAAGCGCATTCCTTCTGGAAAATCTGTTAGAGGAAGGAAGTTCCCTGGGGGATTTTTAATCCTCTCACACAGGACTTTGTTTTTAAAGGGTCAATCAGAAAAAAAAAAATTCTGTGCAAAATACCCTACAGGGCTGTCCTGTCTTGCTTGGGAAGATTTATAATGCCGTGGCCTGACGCTCAGAGAGATAGGAGCCACTGTCCCGGCTGAGTAAGAAGAGTCCTTGTCGTTATGAATCCTGTACTTTCTGTGCCAACTTCAAAATGTAATAAAAAAGGCACATGAAGAGGTAGAAGGCCTGCTTAGAGTGTGGGGTTTATTAGAAAGAGTGGCAGGAAGCAACTTGAACAAAAGAGCTGAAAGTACCCCCAAGCCAAGGAAAACAAACAGCAGAGCAGGGTAACAACTCCTCCTCCTCCTCCTCCTCCTCCTCCTCCTCCTCCTCCTCCTCCTCCTCCTCCTCCTCCTCCTCCTCCTTCTCTTCCTCCTCCTCTTCCTTTTTGTCTTATTCTCTTCCTCTCTTCTTCTTCCTCTTCCCTCTTCTCCTCCTCCTCCTTCTCTTCCTCCTCTTCCTTTTCCTCTTCTTATTTCTTCATTCTTCTTCTTCTTCTTCTTCTTCTTCTTCTTCTTCTTCTTCTTCTTCTTCTTCTTCTTCTTCTTCTTCTTCCTTCCTCCTCCTCCTTCTCTTCCTCCTCCTCTTCCTTTTTCTCTTCTTATTTCTTCTCTTCCTCTCTTCTTCTTCCTCCTCCTCCTCTTCCTTTTTCTCTTATTTCTTCCCTTCCTCTCTTCCTCCTCCTCCTCCTCCTTTTCCTTTTCCTCCTCCTCCCCATCTTCCATTTCTGTTAGATTTCAGGAACCCAGGGTCCTTCAAGGTTGGGCTCTTTCCTGCTGGCTGCCCGTGTACTGTATGCACTACTCACATCAAAAGAAAGAAAACCGAGCCGCAGTGGAAACGGCAGCAGAGCTGCTGGTGAGGTAACGAGAGAAAATTGAAGCCAGTAGAAGTAGATGCTCTAAAGTCAGAGAAGGAAGTTCTCCTCATTGGCTTAGACGGCTCACACCAGGCCTACGAGGCAAAGGTCTTTGTTCTGTTCCCACCAAGGGTTTCACCTTCTCTCTGGGACATGGTCACAGGGCCTAGGCTTTCTCTATGTCCCATCTCATCCTGCAAATATTTTCAAATGACCTACTGTGATTTGAATGAGGTCTGGGTTCTCCCAAAGGTCCACCAATTGGGAATTTGTCCCCTACGGTGACTGTTGAGAAGTGGAAGACCTTTGAAGCTGCGCAGCTAGTGGGAAGTCTGGAGGTCACTGGGGCCTCCAGGTATTCTGTATGATTCTTTGCGTTCACGTGGGAGGATTTTTTTTTTTTTTTTTTTTGCGTGGGGGGACTGTAAGGAGCAAGTCTGATGTCTCTGCTCGCTCTCCGTCCTGCATGTGTTTCTGCTTCGGTCATCCATGGTCCACGGATGAGGGGGCGAGCCCCGGCACAGCTCTCACTGGGCCATGTTGTTTGCACTTTGAATGTCCTGAACCATGAGCCAAAGAAACTCTTTTTCTTCATAAGTAGCCACATTCAGGGAACTCACTGAGTGTTAGAAAGCTTTCCATACATGGTCATAGGGAGATTCCTTTCCGATGGAAGATAGTGGCCCCTGCGGAATAGTGTGCAAGTATTTATGGAAGCACAAATAATGATCAACAATTTCCACTATTAAAAGTGTACCCAGCTGTGAAATGCTATCTTGTGGGCATAACAGCCATTGCGATTCTCCTAGTTAGCTTCAGTTGCTATAAAGGCAGTAATAAGAAGGTATTGAGTGCAGCAGTAGCTTGATTAGATTTCCATTTCTCCACCTCTAAGCTTCTGAGCATGTGCTGGCTTCTTCATTATAGACATCATATTACCAACAGGTAACTCGGCTACTCTGAATGTGGAGTCGGGATGCAACTGTGAAAACAAAATGGCCAGGAGGACCCACAATGACGGTTTGTATGAGAAGGAGTACTTAAGAGTAGCTGGGTCTGGGTTCTATTTTGGAAATGGAGGTGGCAGTTTTCATTATTGGATTAAACAGATGTGGGGAGCCAGAAGAGTAGTCTTAAAGTTGTTTCCTGGGTGTTGTGTTTGAGCAACCAGAAGGTGATACCGCCTCTTACTGTGGAGTAGAACGCTGGAGGAGGACCCAGATGCGTGGAAAGAAGCCTGGTGTGTTCCAGCACCAACAGATGGAAATAATGGAGAAGTTGGTCTCAAGGGGGGGCCCGTCTTGAGTCTCTTTGGCTCCCGCTCTTCTCTGATGAAGACTTGTAGTGAAATCCTTGGCTCCATAGGGCTTTTCCTGAAGCTTGAAGTGTAAGCAGATAAAGAGATGTTGGTAAGCAGTCACAAAGGCATGCACTATATTCTTAGAACTCAGGCTGAACCAGGAGGAGCTCTAGTTTGCTTGTCTGAGCTAAATAGAAAGACTCTGGCTCACAAAGAACTAAACAGAGCCTGGAGAGATGGTTCAGTGGTTAAGAGCCCTGGCTGCTCTTGCAGAGGACCTGGGTTCGGTTCCCAGAACCCTGCTGCATAGACTTGTCCTCTGCCTGGCAAGCCGAACTGGCCAGCTATGGATGGATGCCTTCTTCCCAGGTTTAGTTTCACAGACTTGCTTGGATCATCATAAAGAAACCTGAGTGTAGACCGCTGCGGGAAGGGAGGGGCAGGGAGAGTCAATCATGCCTTTTGACCAACCAGTTGGCCTGACCTTTACTTGGGGGAGGGACTACAGGTATGAGCAGAGGAAGCCAGAGAGCGCCTGGTGCCTTCCCCATCTTGGGCAGCTGCTGGGAAGTCATGGGGTCCCTGCTGAGATGTAGAATTTAATGTATGGTCTTAGTAGGGGTACCCACTCTTCTGTAAGTAACCCCCTCATCCATTGTTCTGTTAGAAAACCCAACTAAACTGAGTAGGATTTCCCAAATTGCAGTTTGGGGAATTCATACTTTACTTTGTCATTAGGGGGTGGCATATGTCTCCCAGAAGGAATTTTAGCTACAACCTACATGGTGGCTGACAGCTATCCATAACTCCAGTTTCAGGGGAATCCAGCAACTTCTGAACTCAATGGGCATTGCACGACACATGTGCACTTACATACATGCAGACAATACACTCATACGTGTAAAAAAAGAATGAAACAAACAGAAGAGCAGTTACAGTAGCAACCATTCCCCAAACCAAGACTGTATCATCTCTAATTTCATTATTATTATTATTATTATTATTATTATTATTGAGACTGGGCGTTCTTGTTTGCTTCTCTGTTGTTGTGATAAAATGCTGCCCAAAAGTAACTAGAGGAAGAAAGGATTTATTTCAACGTAAACTTTCCAGGTCACAGTGCATCACTGAGGGAAGTCAGGCCTGGAACTCCGGCGGGAACCTGGAGGCAGGAACTGAAGCAGAGAACGTGCAGGATGCTCCTTGCTGGCCTGCATCTTCTGGCTTGCTTAGCTACCTTTCTTGTACAGCCCAGGCTACCTACTTAGGGATGGCACTACACACAGCTGGTTGGACCCTTCATCAGCTAGGAAGTAAGAAAACTTCCCACTGTTATGGACACAGGCCAATCTGATTGGGGATATTCTTTAGTTGAGGTTCCTTCTTCTCAGACGATTCTAAGCAGGTCAAATTGATAAAAATTAACTAGAGCACTGGGTCTCCTGTAGCCTAGGCAGGCCCCAGATTTGCTATGTAGCCCTGAATTCCTGTTTTTCTTACCTCTACCTCCCAAGTGCTGAGGTTAAGGGTGTGAGGCACCATCACATTCAACTATAGCCCTTATTTTTTGGTTATTTGTTTTGAGACAGGATGTTTCTGTAGCCCCAGCTGGTCTGGAACTTATAGACCAGGCTGGCCTCAAACTAACAGAGATTGTAAGACCCAAATCGAGCCTTACCCTTGAGAGACCCCCCCGAGTGAGAGATGCAGAGACAAGTCTCAAGCAAGAAGTTTATTACTCTGGTGCACCGGGGTTCGCCTGTACAACGGGGAGAGGCAAACCCCAAGCAATCTCTGCATACAGGTTTTATACACTTAGAGCAGGGCAGGAATCGAACCCTGGTCTCCTGCGTGACAGGCAGGGATACACAGCATGTCTGGGTCTGCAGGTGCCTTGGGGCCAGGGCCCTCAGGGTGGTTCTTCCTGGAATTATAACTGACTGTGGTTTTCTGTTATTTGCTAACCTAGGGAGGGGTTCCTATTTGCTAAACTATTTCGCAAAGTAGAAAATTCCACAGGCCTCTTTCTGTCCCTTCAAGATCTTCTTGCCTGTGCCTCTTGAGTGCTGAGATTAAAGGCATGTACTGCCATGCTGGACATTACACCCCCTTTAATAAAAGTGTAAGTTATTTCCAGCTGGGCGTGGTGGCACATACCTTTAATCCTAGCACTCAGTAGGCAGAGGCAGGTGGATCTTTGTGAGTTCAAGGCCAACCTGGTGTACAGAGTGAGTTCCAGGACAGCTGGGGCTACCAGGAGACCCTGTCTCAAAAAGACCAAAAAAAAAAAAAAAAGTGTAAATTATTTCTATTACACCGTTTAGTTACTTTAACGAAACTGAGAGAAATCCTTCAGAAAAGGGATTATTTGTGATAATTATTGACAGTTGAGTTCAAAATAGTTCAATGGCTTCCAAGCGCATAAGGAAAATGAAATTACCGGACTAGATGCTTCAGCTACTTGTTGCCTACTGGTCCATAGCTAGTAAGAAGGAAGGAGAGAAAGAAAACAGCAAGCTCTGACTCAGATGGAAAGAGCAAATGGACACCCGCAGACATCTTCAATGCCTGGAAGCAGGAGGACCGTGTCTCCTGTATCCACTGCTCTGAAGGACGCCAACTACAATCCATGTGAAGATCGATACACAGAGATTTGCGATTGGTTAGAGGGGCGGGGAGGGGAGGGGCGGGGCAGGGGGAAGGGGATTGAAGCTAATGGGGAAGTATCTTAAGCTTAAATAAGGGATCACAGAGCTTTCTATGGGCATGGACAGTCAGAGATGGAGAAAGAACTTGGAAGAAGAGGGATTAGGGGATGTGTTTCAGAAAGCAGGAAGAATGTGTGTGTTCTGGTGACTGGGTGTGTACCCAGTGTGCGCTGAGCTCTCCTTAACTGTAAAGACGAATGTGTTGCTGCAAAGGCCGTCCTCAGAAGATGTACCTTCTTTAAAAATGTATTCCCGTTTCATTTACTCTTACATATTTTTAAATGAAGGCTAACATTACTGGAGAAGAGAAAAATGCACGCAGAAAGTCTCAGCTCTTTCTCTGCTTACACTAATTTTGTGATATAGTCCAAATACTAACTTTGAAGAGATTCACAAGGGTAATTTTTTTCATAACCTATGACTATTACTGTGTGGTAGACTTTATTCTCCCACAGAAACCATACAAACTAAATATATCCTCATAGTTTTCAAGAAGCTTAGTGCAATTATGTACTAACAGAAAAGATACACTTTACTGTAAAATATAAAAAAAGTGATTATTGTATGGCTCATAAGTGTTTATTTGATTTGAACAGGGAAGTGGAAACAAACAGGGATTTATGAAGACAGGCCTGGCTTTAAGAGATTTTTTTTTAAACATTTGATTCTTTCCATTTTCACATCATCTCCAATTAGCTGACAGACATAAGTAAGCACCTGGATTCTGTCAACCAAGATGGTGGGCTATGTGCTTCCAAGGTCTTCTGTGTCCTAGTACCAGAACCTGGGTTAATGCAGAATTTATTTTCATGCTCAAATGCATCTGACTGCTCCTGCAATGCAGTTAAGCTGGCCACATGTTTCCAGGGAATAACTTGATGTCAATGGATCAAATGGATTTTGAACTGCCCCACGATGGTGACTTTCTATTCTGGATAATTCAGAATCCCATGAATGTCACTTCTTACAATACGAATGTCACCCACCAGAGTCTTGAAATAGTATAATTCTCTTTGGTGCGAAGGTTTCCTACACAGAATATATCTGAATATTTCTTACCTGTCACTGGGTTCCCTGGATCACTGTGACTGCCACTGCCCTCTTCCTCCAAATTTACTTATATTTAAAGGAAATAGTCATAAATAATTATGTGTCTCTTGAAAACAAAAGTTTTTCAAAAGCCATCTACGATATGAGTAACAAATAAGGTTTTTTTTTGAGACATGGTTTTGGTACATTGGCCAGGTTTGCTTGAATACTTGTAACTATCTGTCGCGCGCAGCAGTCTCGCCGGCAAGAACTTCACGCGGACAACAGGATTCTTCTGCAGCAGTATTTATTGTGCACATAGCTCTTTTGTGAGAAGGACCCCGAAATGGGGAAGAAGCACTGCTTATATAGCAGTCTAGAGGGTTCGTGTATGCTCTGGATAGGTGCACTGTCCCGATGCCTCATTTGCATGTTAAAGGCGGGAGCTTAGGGACTAGTAGTCATGCGGAGTTTCTCCAATGCAAAGGCAACAGCGGGAAACGGCTTGTAGTGACTCAGGAAGTCGGCGCCATTTTTAAGGTGTGGTCGCGAGCGACACAGCACACTCGTGCAGGCTACCAACAGATAATGGTATTGAATTTGTCCTGTAAAGCCCTGTAAGGCTATACCCCAATCTTCACTTTCTGTTAACAATATCTCAAATTGTTTTTTATTATAGGGAATTATTATGTCATGCATTTCTTTTCCAAAAAGTTCTTTAGATCTTTGTCTACCTTTGGTTATTATTAGGGAGCTCATATAAGGATAAGATGCCAACATTCTTGATTGTACGTGTGGCAAATGTATCCATTCTAATATTCCTGATTGCCATAAACATCCTGTAGGAGTATATGGAGTTTTAAAAATTATTAAATCCCAAGGATCTGAATAAGACAATTGTTTTACTTTAGCTTGTTCAAGTTGAGCCTCAATTTTTGCCAGGGCCTGTAAGGCCTCTGGTGTCACTTTTCTGGGAGACTTTGGATCTGAGTCCCCATGTAAAATTTGAAATAGGGGGCTGAGTTCCCCAGTAGTAATTTTTAAATGAGGCCTGATCCAATTAATATTACCTAATAATTTTTGAAAATCATTTAAGGTACACAGTTTATCAAGTCTTATTGACATTTTTTGATTNTGCTGGTGAGGTAACGAGAGAAAATTGAAGCCAGTAGAAGTAGATGCTCTAAAGTCAGAGAAGGAAGTTCTCCTCATTGGCTTAGACGGCTCACACCAGGCCTACGAGGCAAAGGTCTTTGTTCTGTTCCCACCAAGGGTTTCACCTTCTCTCTGGGACATGGTCACAGGGCCTAGGCTTTCTCTATGTCCCATCTCATCCTGCAAATATTTTCAAATGACCTACTGTGATTTGAATGAGGTCTGGGTTCTCCCAAAGGTCCACCAATTGGGAATTTGTCCCCTACGGTGACTGTTGAGAAGTGGAAGACCTTTGAAGCTGCGCAGCTAGTGGGAAGTCTGGAGGTCACTGGGGCCTCCAGGTATTCTGTATGATTCTTTGCGTTCACGTGGGGAGGTTTTTTTTTTTTTTTTTTGCGTGGGAGGACTGTAAGGAGCAAGTCTGATGTCTCTGCTCGCTCTCCGTCCTGCATGTGTTTCTGCTTCGGTCATCCATGGTCCACGGATGAGGGGGCGAGCCCCGGCACAGCTCTCACTGGGCCATGTTGTTTGCACTTTGAATGTCCTGAACCATGAGCCAAAGAAACTCTTTTTCTTCATAAGTAGCCACATTCAGGGAACTCACTGAGTGTTAGAAAGCTTTCCATACATGGTCATAGGGAGATTCCTTTCCGATGGAAGATAGTGGCCCCTGCGGAATAGTGTGCAAGTATTTATGGAAGCACAAATAATGATCAACAATTTCCACTATTAAAAGTGTACCCAGCTGTGAAATGCTATCTTGTGGGCATAACAGCCATTGCGATTCTCCTAGTTAGCTTCAGTTGCTATAAAGGCAGTATATAAGAAGGTATTGAGTGCAGCAGTAGCTTGATTAGATTTCCATTTCTCCACCTCTAAGCTTCTGAGCATGTGCTGGCTTCTTCATTATAGACATCATATTACCAACAGGTAACTCGGCTACTCTGAATGTGGCAGTCGGATGCAACTTTGAAACAAAAAATGGCCAGGAGGACCCACAATGACGGTTTGTATGAGAAGGAGTACTTAAGAGTAGCTGGGTCTGGGTTCTATTTTGGAAATGGAGGTGGCAGTTTTCATTATTGGATTAAACAGATGTGGGGAGCCAGAAGAGTAGTCTTAAAGTTGTTTCCTGGGTGTTGTGTTTGAGCAACCAGAAGGTGATACCGCCTCTTACTGTGGAGTAGAACGCTGGAGGAGGACCCAGATGCGTGGAAAGAAGCCTGGTGTGTTCCAGCACCAACAGATGGAAATAATGGAGAAGTTGGTCTCAAGGGGGGGCCCGTCTTGAGTCTCTTTGGCTCCCGCTCTTCTCTGATGAAGACTTGTAGTGAAATCCTTGGCTCCATAGGGCTTTTCCTGAAGCTTGAAGTGTAAGCAGATAAAGAGATGTTGGTAAGCAGTCACAAAGGCATGCACTATATTCTTAGAACTCAGGCTGAACCAGGAGGAGCTCTAGTTTGCTTGTCTGAGCTAAATAGAAAGACTCTGGCTCACAAAGAACTAACACAGAGCCTGGAGAGATGGTTCAGTGGTTAAGAGCCCTGGCTGCTCTTGCAGAGGACCTGGTTCGGTTCCCAGAAACCCTGCTGCATAGCTTGTCCTCTGCCTGGCAAGCCGAACTGGCCAGCTATGGATGGATGCCTTCTTCCCAGGTTTAGTTTCACAGACTTGCTTGGCTATCTCTAAGCAACCTGAGTGTAGAACCGCTGCGGGAAGGGAGGGCAGGGAGAGTCAATCATGCCTTTTGACCAACCAGTTGGCCTGACCTTTACTTGGGGGAGGGACTACAGGTATGAGCAGAGGAAGCCAGAGAGCGCCTGGTCTTCCCCATCTTGGGCAGCTGCTGGGAAGTCATGGGGTCCCTGCTGAGATGTAGAATTTAATGTATGGTCTTAGTAGGGGTACCCACACTTCTGTAAGTAACCCCCTCATCCCATTGTTCTGTTAGAAAACCCAACTAAACTGAGTAGGATTTCCCAAATTGCAGTTTGGGGAATTCATACTTTACTTTGTCATTAGGGGTGGCATATGTCTCCCAGAGAAGGAAATTTTAGCTACAACCTACCATGGTGGCTGACAGCTATCCCTAAACTCCAGTTTCAGGGGAATCCAGCAACTTCTGAACTCAATGGGCATTGCACGACACATGTGCACTTACATACCTGCAGACAATACACTCATACGTGTAAAAAAGAATGAAACAAACAGAAAGAGCAGTTACAGTAGCAACCATTCCCCAAACCAAGACTGTATCATCTCTAATTTCATTATTATTATATTATTATTATTATTATTATGGACGGGCGTTCTTGTTTGCTTCTCTGTTGTTTGATAAAATGCTGCCAAAAAAACTAGAGGAAGAAAGATTTATTTCAACGAACTTTCCAGGTCACGTGCTCACTGAGGGAAGTTCAGGCCTGGAACTCCGTGGGGAAACCTGGAGGCAGGAACTGAAGCAGAGAACTGCAGGATGCTCCTTGCTGGCCTGCATCTTCTGGCTTGCTTAGCTACCTTTCTTGTACAGCCCAGGCTACCTACTTAGGGATGGCACTACACACAGCTGGTTGGACCCTTCATCAGCTAGGAAGTAAGCAAAACTTCCCACTGTTATGGACACGCCAATCTGATTGGGGATATTCTTTAGTTGAGGTTCCTTCTTCTCAGACGATTCTAAGCAGGTCAAATTGATAAAAAATTAACTAGAGCACTGGGTCTCCTGTAGCCTAGGCAGGCCCCAGATTTGCTATGTAGCCTGAATTCCTGTTTTTCTACCTCTACCTCCCAAGTGCTGATGGTAAGGGTGTGAGGCACCACATCATTCAACTATAGCCCTTATTTTTTGGTTATTTGTTTTGAGACAGGATGTTTCTGTAGCCCCAGCTGGTCTGGAATTATAGACCAGCTGGCCTCAAACTACAGAGATTGTAAGACCCAAATCGAGCCTTACCCTTGAGAGACCCCCCAGTGAGAGATGCAGAGACAATCTCAAAGCAAGAAGTTTATTCTCTGGGCACCGGGGTTCGCCTGTACAACGGGGAGAGGCAAACCCCAAGCAATCTCTGCATACAGTTTTATATACACTTAGAGCAGGGCAGGAACGAACCCTGGTCTCCGCGTGACAGGCAGGGATACACAGCATGTCTGGGTCTGCAGGTGCCTTGGGGCCAGGGCCCTCAGGGTGGTTCTCCTGGAATTATAACTGACTGTGGTTTTTCTGTTATTTGCTAACCTAGGGAGGGGTTCCTATTTGCTAAACTATTTCGCAAAGTAGAAAATTCCACAGGCCTCTTTCTGTCCCTTCAAGATCTTCTTGCCTGTGCCCCTGAGTTGCTGAGATTAAAGGCATGTACTGCCATGCTGGACATTACACCCCCTTTAATAAAAGTGTAAGTTATTTCCAGCTTGGCGTGGTGGCACATACCTTTAATCCTAGCACTCAGTAGGCAGAGGCAGGTGGATCTTTGTGGCGTTCAAGGCCAACCTGGTGTACAGAGTGAGTTCCAGGGACGCTGGGGCTACCAGGAGACCCTGTCTCAAAAAGACCAAAAAAAAAAAAAAAAAAGTGTAAATTATTTCTATTACACCGTTTAGTTACTTTACCGAAACGTGAGAGAAATCCTTCAGAAAAGGGATTATTTGTGATAATTATTGACAGTTGAGTTCAAAATAGTTCAATGGCTTCCAAGCGCATAAGGAAAATGAAATTACCGGACTAGATGCTTCAGCTACTTGTTGCCTACTGGTCCATAGCTAGGTAAGAAGGAAGGAAGAGAAAGAAAACAGCAAGCTCTGACTCAGATGGAAAGAGCAAATGGACACCCGCAGACATCTTCAATGCCTGGAAGCAGGAGGACCGTGTCTCCTGTATCCACTGCTCTGAAGGACGCCAACTACAATCCATGTGAAGATCGATACACCAGAGATTTGCGATTGTTAAGGGGCGGGGAGGGGAGGGGCGGGGCAGGGGGAAGGGGATTGAAGCTAATGGGGAAGTATCTTAAGCTTAAATAAGGGATCACAGAGCTTTCTATGGGCATGGACAGTCAGAGATGGAGAAAGAACTTGGAAGAAGAGGGATTAGGGGATGTGTTTCAGAAAGCAGGAAGAATGTGTGTGTTCTGGTGACTGGGTGTGTACCCAGTGTGCGCTGAGCTCTCCTTAACTGTAAAGACGAATGTGTTGCTGCAAAGGCCGTCCTCAGAAGATGTACCTTCTTTAAAAATGTATTCCCGTTTCATTTACTCTTACCTATTTTTAAATGAAGGCTAACATTACTGGAGAAGAGAAAAATGCACGCAGAAAGTCTCAGCTCTTTCTCTGCTTACACTAATTTTGTGATATAGTCCAAATACTAACTTTGAAGAGATTCACAAGGGTAATTTTTTTCATAACCTATGACTATTACTGTGTGGTAGACTTTATTCTCCCACAGAAACCATACAAACTAAATATATCCTCATAGTTTTCAAGAAGCTTAGTGCAATTATGTACTAACAGAAAAGATACACTTTACTGTAAAATATAAAAAAAGTGATTATTGTATGGCTCATAAGTGTTTATTTGATTTGAACAGGGAAGTGGAAACAAACAGGGATTTATGAAGACAGGCCTGGCTTTAAGAGATTTTTTTAAACATTTTTTTTTTTTTTTTTTGATTTTTTTTCTTCTCCAATTGCTGAAAAAACAGACATAAGTAAGCACCTGGATTCTGTCAACCAAGATGGTGGGCTATGTGCTTCCAAGGTCTTCTGTGTCCTAGTACCAGAACCTGGGTTAATGCAGAATTTATTTTCATGCTCAAATGCATCTGACTGCTCCTGCAATGCAGTTAAGCTGGCCACATGTTTCCAGGGAATAACTTGATGTCAATGGATCAAATGGATTTTGAACTGCCCCACGATGGTGACTTTCTATTCTGGATAATTCAGAATCCCATGAATGTCACTTCTTACAATACGAATGTCACCCACCAGAGTCTTGAAATAGTATAATTCTCTTTGGTGCGAAGGTTTCCTACACAGAATATATCTGAATATTTCTTACCTGTCACTGGGTTCCCTGGATCACTGTGACTGCCACTGCCCTCTTCCTCCAAATTTACTTATATTTAAAGGAAATAGTCATAAATAATTATGTGTCTCTTGAAAACAAAAGTTTTTCAAAAGCCATCTACGATATGAGTAACAAATAAGGTTTTTTTTTTGAGACATGGTTTTTGGTACATTGGCCGGTTTGCTTGAATACTTGTAACTATCTGTCGCGCGCAGCAGTCTCCCGGCAAGAACTTCACGCGGACAACAGGTTCTTCTGCAGCTGTTATTTATTTGCTGACATAGCTCTTTGTGAGAAGGACCCCGGAATGGGGAAGAAGCACTGCTTATTAGCAGTCTAGAGGGTTTCGTGTATGCTCTGGATAGGTGCACTGCCCATGCCTCATTTGCATGTTAAAGGCGGGAGCTTAGGGACTAGTAGTCATGCGGAGTTTCTCCAATGCAAAGGCAACAGCGGGAAACGGCTTGTAGTACTCAGAAGTCGGCGCCATTTTTAAGTGTGGTCGCGAGCGACACAGCACACTCGTGCAGGCTACCAACAGTTCCCCCTTATCTATTATATGGCTGGGAGAATGTCTGTCTTAGGTTGCCACTTTAGAGGTATTCCTTACCCGTCATGGGGACAGCAAACAGTTATTAATTGGTGATTTCTCGCGGCGTCCTGCGAGCCCAACCAACAGAGTTTTGCAGCGTCCCATGAGCCTCTGCTAGTACGGGTGCCGTTTGCTCCCTGTCTTAGGTTGGTAATATTTGCAGTAGGTCTTTACCGTCATTGACTACTTCTCCAGCATGGAAAGCCATATGTTAGGGGAGTAGCCTACCTCTAATGCTGCAAGAGCCTGTGCAGTGACTACTTTATCCCGCTGATGTTGGGTGCGGAACGGCACATAATCCAGAGCATAACTACAATCCCTCCACAAAGCAAAAGGCCAAACCCTGCTACCCCCGCCCATTCTTTAAAATGTGAGGTGGTGGCGGCAATCCAGGAAGACAGTCCTTCAGCAAGGGAGACATCCACTCTGGTCGAATTTGTGGTGACAATCGCCATGCGGAGTCGATTCATCAAATTGTCAAATTCTCCAGTCCAATTTCCTAAAATGATAACTGGACAATTGTTTAGCAAATTTGCTGCTTTTGTGAAATTATGATATTGGATGCTTGGTTACACACAGGCCAGGGTATTTCCACTCGCAACCAAGTTGGGCAGCTGCCACAATACATCTATTTGTTCTTGGACTAGGTCTATCCTTTGGTTTACTACCATAAGTCCGCATTCAAACACTTGCTCCTGTCTTTTCTGACTCTTTACTTTTTTTTTTTTTTTTTGTTTGTCTTTTTTCGAGGACAGGTCTCCCTGTAGCCCCAGCTGTCCTGTGAACTCACTCTGTAGACCAGGCTGGCTTTGAACTCACAAGGATCCGCCTGCCTCTGCCTCCAAAGTGCTAGGATTAAAGGCGTGCCACCACAGCCCGGCTCACCCTGCATTCCTTAGTGCATTGTTCAAAAATGAGTTGCTTCTATACAGGGGCATTGCCTGTTCCTGGTCCCCAAAAATCCTCCCCGCAGTTTCCAATAGTCTAGCAACGAAGTCAGAAAAGGGTTCACTTGGGCCTTGAATTATTTTTGTTAAATTTCCCGAGACTTCTCCCTTATTTGTTAATTTTTCCAGGCTCGCAAAGCTGCAGTTGATATTTGGCTATAGACCACAAGCGGGAAGCCGGTCTGATCAGCAGCATGTTCTCCCTGACCAGTAAGCATGTCAAATGTCCATCGGGCTGCCTCGCCACCAGATGTAGCGTTAGAACGGGCTTGCACCTGACAGGCATCATGCCAAAGCGCCTTCCATTCTAGATATTGTCCCATGGTGGGAGGGAAGCCTTAGCAACAATTGCCAGTCTGTGGGTGTCATTCAATACTGGCAAGGCGTTCTACTTGAGAAATGGTGAAATTAGCATTCACTCCATAGGCACGCACTGATTCGGCCAATTCCTTACCTGTTTATAGTCTACTGGCTGATGTGAACAGCTCACCCTCGGCATTCTCTATAATTGGGAACATTTGCCTCAAGGCATGTCGCACCTCTGGGGAACAAAAGGAGGTGGAGCATTTCCCAGATGCATTAGGCGAGGAGCCAAAAGCAGGGGAGCGGGAGAGCTATGGGACTTGTCTACTTTCAGTTTTAACCCGTCCCTTCACCGGGTGGGGTGAAAGTGTTCACTTTTGTACTGGGCTGGTTCCTCCTCCTCAGATAGTGATAGTTCCTCATTAGAATACTGAATCATCTAAAGTTAAAGCTTGCAAGTCTTTAAAAGGGTTATAAAGTCTCCTTCTCTAGCGCTATGAGCTCTGTCTTTTCACGGGTCTTTTCTGCCTAAGTTTCTTTTTTGGGTGCCTAAATCCTCAACTCCTTCTGTTTCTGACTGCTTTCCTGGAGGCCCCTCAAGGCCTGCTGACCTTTCCCTAACTTCTTCTTGACAGTTTTGATCCTGTAGACAGGATCTAACAAGCTTCCATATAGGAATGGTGCCAGCTTTGTGTTCAAGAAACAATGTTACAAGGACAATTACAAAAGCCTAATAAAATGATTAGGCAAGCTTGAATCCCTCTAGATCGTCAGAGAAAAGCATATCTCTCAGAACAACCTTAAAAATACTTCCTGAGCGCAGTTCTGAATCCCTTCGAAAGTGAAGGGTCCTCTCGGTGCCAGGGATGGCAAGTTCCCGGGCCCGGGCTTCGGCACCACTGTCGACGCGCAGCAGTCTCGCCGGCAAGAACTTCACGCGGACAACAGGATTCTTCTGCAGCAGTATTTATTGTGCACACAGCTCTTTTGTGAGAAGGACCCCGAAATGGGGAAGAAGCACTGCTTATATAGCAGTCTAGAGGGTTCGTGTATGCTCTGGATAGGTGCACTGTCCCGATGCCTCATTTGCATGTTAAAGGCGGGAGCTTAGGGACTAGTAGTCATGCGGAGTTTCTCCAATGCAAAGGCAACGGCGGGAAACGGCTTGTAGTGACTCAGGAAGTCGGCGCCATTTTTAAGGTGTGGTCGCGAGCGACACAACACACTCGTGCAGGCTACCAACAACTATCCCTCTGTTTCAATCTTCCATGTGTTGTGGTTAAAAGCATGCATTACCATGCCTAGTTACATGTTTTAATGTTTTCCTCTTTACAAACCCAACTTTTACTTTTTCGACATGACACCATTAATATTTCATAAGAGAATGCTTTTTATGATTATACATACATTTTATCTGTTTGAGATAAGGACAGGGTAGCCTAAAATTTGTGATCTTTCTGTCTCCACTTCCTGACATATGATTGTATCTTACTTTGAATACTTTTAGCAGGTAGCATGTTGAACAGGCACAGACGAGGACTGATGCTATGTACCATAAGAATGGAATCCTAGTCCTTTTCATTTGGCTACAAATACCTACATACCAGTAGGATCAATGGCTAATTACAGTGGCTGGCCTTTACTGTTAGAGTCAATAACAAAGTTAGTGCCCCTTATGGAACACTTTATAATACAATTGACATCTGTTTTAGAATCTTGTGGGATAAACTTCCCTTACTCTCCTATTTATGTTTATGTTGGAAATAATCAAGAACATACTGCAAACAAGCCACCTGTTCAATGATAATAAGTGCTTCCAACAGTCTCTATAGACACATAGTACATCTGAGCACAGCTAATGATTAAGGCAGATTATTTTACAAATTCCATGCAGATAAAAAGATTTGAGATGTACTTTCTTCTCACCTCCAGTGCTTCCTTGACTGACATGCACTTCTGGTGTTTATTATTACATAGGAGGAGAGGGCAGAACATGTGCCTGCTGACTGGGCATTCACAATGGGTCTGGGCAGCAGGTCAAGAGGCAAGGAAGATCCACTTCCCCTGTAAACTTACTGCACAACTATTTTTGTGTTGTGTTGGAGGAAGAGAAAATTATTCCTGGAAAGTTTTCTTTTCCTTAACAATCTGAGTTTGAGACACAAGAAGTCAAAGTGTCTAAAACAGGAAGGAAGTACATAGAAACCAAAGTTGAAGTCAGTAAATGATGATCCTACACTAATGCCAAGCATGTCAGGAGCGTCGAGACAGCAACAGAGCTGGGACTGAGGCCCTGTCTACTTGCTTACCCTGTTCTTTGGGGTGTATGGTAAAGCAGTAGTGGGTAACAATGTTTTTCTGATTTACTCTTTACTTTCTTTTAAGCTTGTTAAAATGTCTGATTTTTAATATTTAATTTCACATATTTACACAGTATTCTGCAGTATTAGCTCAGTGAGAATGTTCTCACCTTACTTTCATTTCATGTTTGCTGTCAGAGGCATCTGAGCCGCTGTGGGTATCAGCTTGCTAACCCTTGTGACATATTATAGTTCTCCCTGGCAGGGCGTCCTAAGTGCAGGCCGAGACATTGTGTGGTGTGCATGCTGCTGCACAGCCCCCAAGTAAGAAGAGGTTCCGCTCTCTTCTTTCTCCACTGAGTTCTCATTTCACTTCTTTTTTTTTTTTTTTTTTTTTTTTTTTTTTTGGTTGTAAGCCTTGAATCCCTCCTCCTTGTCCTCGTCTTCCTCTTCCTCCTCCCCCTCCTACTCCTCTTTCTCTTCCTCCTCCCCTTCCTCCTCTTCTTCCTCCTCCTCCTCTTCCTCTTCCTCTTCTTCCCCCTCCTCTTCCTCCTCCTCCTTCCCCTCCTTCTTTTCCTCCTCTTCCTCTCCCTCCCCTCCTCCTTCTCCTTCTTCTGGTCCTTTTGAGACAGGGTCTCTGTGTATCACGATTTGGCCTAGAAGTCACTATGTAGACTAAGTTGGCCTTGAACTCATAGAGATCTGCCTGCCTCTGCCTCCCAAGTGCTGGGATTAAAGGTGTGTGCCACCACACCTGGCAAATCCATTATTCTTTAGTCTTTCTCAATTGAAAATTGTGATTCTGTATTTGCATCAGTCAAAATGAAGAATAGTGGTTATTTTAAATTTTTATATAAAATCTCTATGATATAAATATCTAAGTGCTTAATTCCAGGGTTGTGTTGTAGTTTCATATTTATTTTTTTAAGGAACTGGTAAACTATTTTATAGAATGTGTGTGTTGTTTTCTATGTCCACCAGCAATGTAGGAGAGATGAAAGTTTTTTGAGTCTGTTACTCAGTGATGTCAGTATTTTATTTTTTTAATGTGAATAAGTGTACTATCTGCATGTAGATAGGTGCACCCGTGTCATGCAATGCTGCAGAGGTCAGAAGAGGGTGTCGGGTTCTCCTGGAACTGGAGTTAAAGACAGTTCTAAGCCGACATGTGGGTGCTGGGAATCACACCTGGGTCCTCTGCAAGAGCAGTTGGTGCTCTTAACTGCTGAGTCATCTCTCCAGCCCTGATATCAGTATTTTCACTTGAGCTATTTGCTGTGGCTTGGATATGTGTCTCTCTTGTGCTATATGGAGAGGCCAGGGCCTTTAAGGGTAGAGCCTAGTGGGAAGCTTCCCAGTCACTGGGCAGGAAAGGACACTGCCACCCCAGCATCTTCCCCATTTGCATTTCCTGGCCCTGAGTAAAGGTATTCATCACTTGTTCTCTCTCTTTAGGACCCAAAGGGTTGGAACAACCAATTGTGAACCCAAATTTTTGAACTTTGAGCCCAAATAAACTTTTCATCTTTAAAATTTTTCTTTTAGGGGCTGGAGAGATAGCCTAGCGGTTAAGAGCACTGACCGCTCTTACAGAGGACCCGGGTTTGATCCCCAGCACCCACATGGCAGCTAAGAACTGTCTGAAAGTCCAATTCCAGGAGAACTCCAGTTCCAGGGGAATCCCAGACCCTCTTCTGACCTCCATGGCATTGCACGACACGGGTGCACAAACCTACATGCAGACAGTACATTCAAAAATAAATAAAAAATTAAAAAAAATTTTTTTCTTTTAATCAATTTATTTATGTATATGAATATTTTGTGTGCTTGTATATAAGTGCAGCCCTGTCATAAAATGCCCTCAGAGGGCAGAAGAAGGCTCTGGATCCTCAGGAACTGGAGGCCAGAAGAAGGTGTTAGATCTCCAGGAACTGGAATTAGGGTTTGGTTGTGAGCCACCATGTGGGTGCTGGGAATGGAACCTGGGTCCTCTGCAAGAGCAGCTAGTGCTCTTAACCACTGAGCCTTCTCTTTAACCTGTAAACTTTTCTTCTTTGGAGTTGATTAAGTTATAATAAGCCTTCACTTTAAGTAATTTATTCTTTCTACTTAATTCCTTTAAAAAATTTTGGGGCTATTCTGTCTAGTCCCTTTGCCTTTCTGTAGAAAGTTTGGGATAAATTATCCATATTTGCAATCCTTCAAGGTCTTACGGAATGGTATCAAATTTCTCTATTAGTTTTGTCATCTTTACCATATTGAATATTCAAATGTATGTCCATTTATTTAGATATTATTTTTTACTTCTTTTCTCAGTGCTTTGTACCTTTCTCAACACAAGCTGTATACAAGTGCTGTTACATTTTCATCAGAGAATTAACTAATTAATTTTTGTTTGTTTTGTTTTCGTTTTTGAGACAGGCTCTGTTTGGCTTTGGCTGGTCTGGAACTCACTATTCAGAACAGGCTGATCTTGAACTTATCTCAGTCCTCCTTCCCTCCACCTCCTGGGTACTAGGATACAGGCATGTGCTACCAGACCTGGCAGTATTTGTGTGTGTGTGTGTGTGTGTGTGTGTGTGTGTGTATGTACACATGTGCATATTGGTGCACATGCATGTGTTTGTATGTGTGTGGAGGCCAGCGGTATTGTTCTCCACTTTATATTTTGAGACATGGCTCTAACCCAACCTGGAACTCACTAATTTGTCTAGACTGAGTGTCTGTAATGCTCCAGGGATCTACCCAGCTCCGGTGAGTGCTCAGGGTGATAGATGTGTACTATGATACATGTAATTTACAAGGATGCTGGGGATCTGAACTTAGGTCCTCATGCTTAGGTGACAGGCACTTTCTCAACTAAGTCATCTCCTCAGTCCCAAACATATTTCTGAGGAGGAAAAATGGTTATGCACTTTAATGTAATTGTCTATGTGCCTGGGTTACCTCATCCAATATGTTTTCCAGTTCCATTCTATTATCTGATATTTTCTTTTCTTCTTCTTCTTTTTTTTTTTTTTTGGTATTTTTGAGACAAGGTCTCCCTTTAGTTCCAGCTATCCTGGAACTCACTCTGTAGACCAGGCTGACCTTGAAATCACAGAGATCCACCTGCCTCTGCTTCCCAAGTGCTAGTATTAAAGGCCTGGCTGAATTTGTAATTTTAAATCTCTCAAAAAAGCAATCTCTAGAACCAGAAGGAGAACTTTACTAAAGGTTTACAAAATAGTTGGCATCGACTCCACACAGTTCCTTCAGAAAACAGAAGAGGAGAGGACATTTGTCAAATATTAAAAAAAATATTATTTTAAAATTTTCTCATTCTTTTGATTTTATAAATTACTCTAAAATATGCATACATACCCTCTATCCATATACCAAAAATTCCCAAATCTGAAAATAAATGGTAGGTTAATTCTAGAACCTGTTAAGGAATTCACAATATAAGAGCATAGTTATTTTCAGATCACGAGGAATATAACATTAACATTGCTCAGTTTGCCTTATAACTAGGTACTTGGTGCTAACATCCAGAGATGAGGGATACCACTCATTGTTTTTCTGGGACTGAGTTACTTCACTTAACACAATATCTTCTAGTTTATTTTAAGTTTTTTTTTTTTATCTGTATGAGTTTATTGCCCACATGTGTGTAAATGCACCCTAGTCACATAATGCCCATGGAGGTCAGAAGAGGGCGTTGGATTCCCCGGGAACTGGAGTAAGGGAAAGTCGTTAGCTGCCATGTAGGTGCTGGGAATTGAACCTGGTTCCTCTGCAAGATGGGCTAATGCTCTTAATCACTGAGCCATTTCTCTAGCCCCCAAATCCCTTTTTAAAACTAGCATTGCACTGATACTAATACTTGACAAAGATGGTATATACTCATGTAAAATTCCTTTGTAAAACATCAACTAATAGAATTCAGAAGTATGGATAAAAAGCTATTCATCGTGAACAGGTAAAGTTTATTCTAAAGATCCAAAGCTGGGTCAAATTTCAGAACTCGTTCAATGTAATCTGTCATGTCAGGAATCTAAAGAAGAAAAAAATTACAGGGTCATATCAGTGGATGAAGAAAAGGCAACTGATACCATCCCACAGTCACTTGTGATAAAAATTCTCAGAAAAATAAGAAGAGGCTAGACCTTTTTTTTTTTTTTTTAACTTTGTAAAGAGTCTTAACAAGAGCCAGATAACAATAGAGCTAAGCATTGGCTTCAGTATGAATCACTAATGTGTTTACACTGAAACTTAAGGTGAGACAAGGAGGTCTACACCCCCTGAGCTTGTTCACCGTGGTGCTAGAAGTTCTGAGCCCTGCAGAGTGTGAGTTAGGGAGTCCAAAATGACAACTCCAAAGAAATTAGACTGTTTTCTTCTCACCCACTTGTGCCCCTTTCCCAAAGCCTAGGGAACAAACTGCGGAAGAGGAGGCATGGTAGATTGTAAGGGCTGTGGAGAGATAGGGGTGAATCATGAGACTATAGGAATATAGTCTGGACACCTGATTGATCAACATGCCTGTGCATACAAGCTTCTCCAACTGGACTATGGGAACCTTGGGTTGTTCAAAATTTGGACATAGATACTTGCAAAATGCACCAATTACTTAATTGTATGACATACTGAGTAACATCATTGTTATCTGCAAACAACTGTGTCATTGTATTGTAGAATCCCTTAAAAAAATTAAAAACAAAAACAAAAACAAAAACAAAAAACTCTGTGAACCACAGCAATGGCTAATTTGGCAAAATATTCCCAATGATGTAATAGTGCTATTAATATCTTGGGGTAACCAACAGCTGTTTGATTGGACTTAAGGCCTGCTCAATAAGAAGAAACTCATGCCTGGCACTATAAACCTAGCCAAGGACCTATGGCTGGGAAGGTCATAGACCTTAGAGGAGAATCAATAAAAAAATTTAGTCACTTTCCTAAATCAATATGATTTCCAACTATATTCTAAATACTTATCCATATATCCACTTATCCATATATCCACTTATCCATATATCCACTTATACTTTTAGCACTCATCAAAGAAACTTATTTTTGCAGTAGACAGAGGCTGTAACAGAGATCCACAACTGATCAAAATGCAAAATGACTATGAAGTGCTCAGCCTTAATTAGTACATCTGCAACACAATCCCTACACCTAGCAATCAGGGAACACGAGAAAGAGAGGGCAGAAAGATTGTAAGGGCCAGAGGACAAGGATGGCTTCTGAAAGATAGTATCTTATAGAGACACAACAGCGATGGTTCAGTGCTGAAATGTCAGCAGTATGGTTGTCGGCACAAGATCTCCATGGGGAGCACACTGAGCAACACGCTAGTGTGGATGGGAGAAGACTTCACAAGGCCTTACCACTAGATGAAGCCTAAAAGTAATCACTGGCTGGAGAGAGAGAGAGAGAGAGAGAGAGAGAGAGAGAGAGAGAAAGAGAATCAGTTTTCCCTAGAGACCAATTTATGGATGAGTTATCTAATCTTAAGTGGTAAGCCCTAAGCACACATATGTATGGACAACACTAATTGGACTCAGTAGGTTTATATAGACACACATATTAAATGTAATAATAATAATTATTATTAATTATAATTATAGAAGAAGAGGTCATGAATCTGAGACAGGGTATGGGGAGACATGGAAAGATTAGGAAGGGGTGGAAATGAAGTAAATGCAGTGTGCTCATATATGAAATAATCAAAAGAAATTAGAGTTGTATAGTATTCTCTTAAGTTTGACAACTTCAAGGTCTGTAGCCAACCACCATTCGGTGGTTCTATAATGGTGCCCTTTTAATACTGTGGATTCTACAGAGGTGCCCCATTTATCCTGATGGTACTTTAAGTGGTGCCTTATCTCATCCTGCAAGATCTATAGTGGTGTCCCTTTTCATTTTGTGGGTTCTGTAGAGCTGCTTCATCCCAACCTGCAGGGTCTGTAGTGGTGTCCCATCCCATCTTGTAGGGTCTGTGGTGGTGTCCCATCCCGTTTTGTAGGGTCTGTAGTGGTGTCCCATCCCATCTTGTAGGGTCTGTGGTGGTGTCCCATCCCGTTTTGTAGGGTCTGTAGTGGTGTTCCATCCCATCTTGTAGGGTCTGTGGTGGTGTCCCATCCCATCTTGTAGGGTCTGTAGAGGTGTCCCATCCATCTTGTAGGGTCTGTAGTGGTGTCCCATCTCATCTTGTAGGGTCTGTAGTAGGTGTCCCATCCCATCTTGTAGGGTCTGTAGTGGTGTCCCATACCATTATGTAGGGTCTGTAGAGGTGTCCCATTTCATCTTGTAGGGTCTGTAGTGGTGTCCCATTTCATCTTGTAGGGTCTGTAGTGGTGTCCCATTTCATCTTGTAGGGTCTATAGTGGTGTCCCATCCCATTATGTAGGGTCTGTGGTGGTGTCCCATCCCATCTTGTAGGGTCTGTATTGGTGTTCCATCCCATTATGTAGGGTCTGTAGCAGTGTCCCTTCCCATCTTGTAGGGTCTGTAGTGGTGTCCCATCTCATCTTGTAGGGTCCATAGAGGTGTCCCATCCCATCTTGTAGGGCCTGTAGTGGTGTCCCTTCCCATCTGGTAGGGTCTGTAGTGGTGTCCTATCCCATCTTGTAGGGTCTGTAGTGGTGTCCCATCCCATTATGGAGGGTCTGTAGTGATGTCCTATCCCATCTTGTAGGGTCTGTAGTGGTGTCCCATCCCATCTTGTAGGGTCTGTGGTGTTGTTCTATTTCATCCTGATAGTCTTTCTTTCTTTCTTTCTTTCTTTCTTTTCTTTTTTCTTTCTTTCTTTCTTTCTTTTTTGTCTTTTCAAGACAGGGTCTCCCTGTAGCCCCAGCTGCCCTGGAACTCATTCTGTAGACCAGGCTGGCTTGAACTCACAAAGATCCATCTGCCTCTGCCTCCCAAGTGCTAGGATTAAAGTGTGCGCCACCATTGCCGGGCGTGGTGGCGCACGCCTTTAATCCTAGCACTTGGGAGCAGAGGCAGGTGGATCTTTGTGAGTTCAAGGCCAGCCTGGTCTACAGAGTGAGTTCCAGGACAGCTGGGGCTACAGGGAGACCCTGGTCTCACAAAGGACAAAAAAAAAAAAAAAAAAAAAAAAAAAGTGTGCGCCACCACACCCGGCATGCTCTGTTTCTTTTGTATTTACCATTTTGGTAGAGTTCTGCCAATTTCGTTAATCATAAAAATTTTTCTTTTATTTCCTGTTTCATTGAGTTCTCCTGAGCCATTAGTATTTTTTTTCCTTTAGACTTATTTTGCTGTTTTTAGTCATTTTGAGATAGCGTTTCCTGTAGCCTCAGCTAAGCTGGCCTCACTGTGGAGACCGGGGTGTCCCCTGTCTCACATAAATCTACCTACCTCTGTCTGCCTCCTGACTGCTGAAATTAAAGATGTGCACTACCACACCTTGATTATTTTGCTCTTCTTTATTAAGTTTTTGAAATGGAAGCTTAGAAACTGATTTGAAGGTTTTCTCTTCTTTATTTTCCTCAGACCTGGGAGACCAAATCTCACACCAAACACACCTTGTTATTGAGCTACATCGGAAGCCCTCTCATAACTTAGTCTTTCACTTTCCTCCTCAGCACTACCTGAGGTATAATTCATAAATGGTATATGTTTCATTTTTCTTTTACTTCCATATATTTTTAAATTTCCTTTGAAATTTCTCTTTTTATTCATGGATTATTTAGACGTTGGTGTTTAGTTTCAAAGTGTTTGATGATAACAGTTACGTTCCATTACTGATTTCTGGTTTGATTCCATGGTGCTAAAACAGTATTTGCTGTATGGTTTGAAGTTTTTGAAATTAGTTTGAGCTTGCTTTACGGCCCAAAGATAGCTTATCTTGCCATGCATGCTATAAGAACTTGAAAAGAATATGCATTTTCTGCTGTTGGGTGACTTTTCTATAAATATTGGGGAAGTATTGCTGTATGATGGTGGTGTTCCATATATTTGATTTTCTGTGTAGTTACTCTATCAAACATGAGAAAGAGATGTTGAGATCTCTAACTACAGCTATAGATATGCCTATCATTCCAGTTGTTCTAGTTTTCCTTTCAATTACTGTGACAAAGCACTCTGATGAAAACGAACTTGGGGAGGAAATGATTTATTTGACTTACATCTTCCGGGTCATAGTTCATCACCGAGGGAGCCCAGGGTAGGAACTCAGGGCAGTAACCTGGAGGCAGGAGCTGAAGCATAGGCCATGGAGGAGTGCTTCTTACTGGCTTGCTCCCCTGGCCCATGCTCAGCCTGCTTTATTCTACAATACACAACAAACTGCCCAGGGGTGGCACTGCCCGCAGGGGGCTGGGCCCTCCCACACCACACAACAATCAAGAAAATACTCCATGGACATGAACACAGGCTAGTCCAATGGAGGCAGTTCCCTAGTTGAGGCTCCCTCGACCCAGGTGTGTCAAGTTGGCACTAAGGTTCTCCAGTCTGCCAGTTCTCCCAGTTTCTGTTGTTTCACATATTACAGCCCTGTTGTCTGGTGTATACATAGTTCAAGTCCCTGTCTTCTTGCTGAACTGACCTTTTCATCAGTCTGTTTCACTTAAAATTTTCCAGTTTGGGGGATTGAATCCAAGACTTTGCACATGGAAGGTAAACATAGCTCTAGTGCTGCGCTATGCCCTGAACCTGTTTGTATCTCTTCTTAAGGTAATTTCCTTTTCCCTGAAGTCTACAATATGTGATAATACAAAGACAAAGTTATAAATTTTATTTCTATTCTTTCTTTAGAGAGAACATAAGGACCTTATATCAATCCTTATCATCATTTTACTTTTATCATATATATTTTTCTTTCTTTTTTAGCATTCCAAAGTTCTTTAACCATTTCCTTTCTGTTTGGCTGTTTTTTTTTGACACAGGGTCTCACCATGTATCCCAGACTCCCAGAGTTTGACTTTGAGTAGTTTTAATCTTGGACCCTTCTGCCTCAATCTTCTACATGCTGGGGTTACAGTTGTACATCATCATGCCAGATGAGAACTTTTCTGTTTTAATGGATTTATCATTCTGTTCAAGAAAGGAAGTAGGGCACTGACTTATTGCTGCTAGATTGTAGCAAAAGTCTCATTTCCTTGCTTGGTATTTGCTGAAAATAGAGGTGGGGGATAGGAGGATGTCCTTGCTAAGGCTGGTGGGATATGGGAGTCTTGGGTCCTCCTTATTAAGACTTTATGATACCTCCCTAGCTGAGAGAAGCAGGAGGACTTTATGACAGATCACCAGTTGGCCACCCACTGATGTCATAGATGGTAGGTAAGAAGGACAGTGTTTGACCTTGTTACTGTTGAGTAGCGATGAAAGGTTTGATTCTTCACTAGGCCTCTTCCACTAGGCCAGCACAATTGACAGGGAACAGCCTGCCTTTCTGTCTGGTGGACATATAAATCAGGCTTCCTACATAGTCTCCACCAATTTGTGGAAGTGATGTTTGTTTTCTGAAGTGGAAGCTGAAAGTACTAGTCTCTGTCTTCTGTGCCATCTCAGAGGGCAACTTGGGGCGAGTGTACTCTAGGTGCCCACTTGTTCTCTGCGGAGTGAATGGGTTGCAGTAGAATGCTTCCTGTGATGTTTGGCTGGAGCACATCAGTTTCTGTCTGCAGGTTTTCTCTGTCTTCCCCCTCCTGTTCTTTGGAGGGAACAAGATCTTGAGGCTTTGAAGAACTTTTGCCCTTCTTCATCTCTCCCCCACCGTTAGTTTGCACTGATATTTCCAGTTGCTGATTCTTTGGCAAGCCTGAGAGATACATGAAGCAAAAAGACAGCGCAGGAAGTGCATACCTGTGCTGCTCAGGTCCTGAGTTCCCGCACACATTTCTTAGATCCTTTGCTTCATCTTTCTTTCTTTCTTTCTTTCTTTCTTTCTTTCTTTCTTTCTTTCTTTCTTTCTTTCTTTCTTTTTTTCTTTTTTTTTTTTTAAATTTTTGGCCTTTTTGAGACAGAGTCTCCCTTTAGTCCCAGCTGCCCTGGAGCTCACTCTGTAGACCAGACTGGCCTTGAACTCACAGGGATCCACCTGCCTCTGCCTCCTGAGTGCTGGGATTACAGGCATGCGCCACCATGCCCGGCTGCTTCATCTTTCAGTCTAACACAGAGACACACAAACACACAGACACACAGAGATGAGAGAGAGAGAGAGAGAGAGAGAGAGAGAGAGAGAGAGAGAGAGAGAGATTCACCATATATCTTAAGTTAGCCTCAAACTTGTGACCACCTTACATTATCTTCCCAATGCTGGAATTATATAGCAAATATTGGCTTTCTGTTCATGTTCTGTACATTGCTCATAACTTCTGGTTGTGCTTATTGGGGGAAAGAGAGAAAATTAGTGTATGCATCTTCTTAAAATGGAAGTCTTCAAAATGGACATTTTAATCATTTAATTTAATAATTTAATTTTATTTGCAACTTCCAGGAAATAGTTTCAAACATTAAAATTTACCTTTTGATTTTCCACTCTCAATTTTTCAAGAATGAGAATATTTAAAGTGAAGAAAAGTTTCAGATTTTTGATGAGGTATTTCAGATTGTCTCTGGGTTCTTTAATACAAGCCTTATTAATTATTAGTTGATTCTATGAGGAAGGATGGCATTATAAGCAATAACATGGATTTTTCCCTGCTAGGTAATGCTTAGGACTATTTTGCATCTAAACATTATTGAAGTTGCTCACAAGGGACAGATAATTTAATATTGACACAACATTAAATAAATTGAAAAGGCATAAATCAGAGTAATGAGATTCAAAAAGCTGTTAATATTAATGGAGAAACCTTTGGGGGAAGTATGGAATAAAATCAAAGAAACTAGAACTCTAGATGAAAATGATGAAAACAGTTAATGATTTAAGATTATCTTTTTCAATCTCTTAAAGTTGGACTAGTCTATGTTCTTAGAGAAAGGGCATGTATTTACAGTTTTTACTTGGAGAAAAAGGTCAAAATTTGTAGAGAATAGAGTATAGTTCTTTGGTTTTGCACATAAGTACTAAACTGTACTTCTGAAATAAGAATATGAGTTTTCCCCCAACAAGATTATAAATAGTTGGTAATAAGAAGTATATGTATTACACACACATACATATGTATATATATATACATAACACATATGTATAATACACACATATGTATAATGCTGCTATAATTAAGAATTCTTAGTAGTTTATTTTCCAATCTTAAGTATATAATGAAAGGGCATAATTTGGATATACCAGGCTTTGGGTCTTGAAAGTTCAAAAGAATGAAATATGAAAGTAGAGAGATAGAAACGAGAAGTAAGAGGACAATAGGTTGCAGTCGTTGGGTACAGAAATGGGGTCTCTTGGCTGTGTAAGGAGGGAGTAGACTATCAGCTGCCATTTCTCTTAAGTTCTTACACTCACAATATTTGCAAAGTGCTGAGGCTATATCTCAGTGGTAGAAGTATTGTCCTGCATGCATAAACTTCTGGTTTCAATCACCAGCAACACACACACACACACGCATGCACACACACATATGAAAAGAAAATACATCCAGTTGAGGAACTATTGGGGATTTGAAAAGTAATCCCCCCCCAAAAAAAAACCAAAACCAAAACCAAAACCCAAAACAAAAACATGAGTGACCCTTGAAGACCAGATCCTCAAGTGACCTTGAGAAAACAAAAACCTTGGTTAATCTGGGGTAACTGTGTGACCTTAAGCATCCAAAAGGAAGTATAACCAGAAATAAATAAATAGTAAGTCCTGAGAGATTGTACTTCAGGTATAAAACTTGAGATCTTAGTAAGAAGACAAAAAGTGAAAAAAAAAATATTAAAAGAGCACAGTTGTTTTGCCTTTGCCTGTCTTACTGGCAAGTGCAGCTATGCTGTGGTTGCCCCTTGCTTTTGCCATCCTTCAAAGATGTGAGACACAGCTTTTCAACCTTCCAAAATATGCTGAAGACTCACGTTTCTCCAAGAATCCTCCAAACCTTCAGTGCCAGATGGGGACTGCTGAGATATCCAACTTGTGGACTGGGGTTACCTCTTCAGAGTATAGACTGCCATTGTTGGACTACCCAGGCTGTATCACAGAGACCAGTACAGGAAGATCAAGACAGGGCATGGTGCTTACTGGACCTCATTTGGTGACCATGGGAAGGGAAAACCCCAGTGTGGAACACAAGGGCAGAACTGATGGTGGTTTGGGCTTGCCAAGGAGGAGCCTTCAAATGTGACATATTTCAGCCTAATAAAGAAAAAAAAATCATAAGCTGAAGATGCTAAAATCTATGATATATGTGGCATGCATGTATGCATATTTCAGAGTGATGCACATTAGAAGGAATAACAACAACAACAACAACACACACACAAAAAAAGACTGCTCAAAGAACTGACTGAAACGGTGAACTTCTGCTTGAAACAGTAAACTTCTGCATCGAGAATTTTGAGAGAGACTGAGAAAAAGATGAAAAACATGTTTGGCAGAATACATGAGCTCTGGTGGGGTGGGGGGCAGGGAGGGGAGCACAGGTCTAGATTTGACTTGAAAATTTGTATGAAATGCACAAAGCTTCACGAAAAAATTGGCTTTGAAAAAAAAAAGAAAAGTAACCTTTTCATAGCATGGTAGTGGCATAAATATAGATGCACAGAGCAGTGGACTGAACTAGAAGGCCCAGTGATAAGCCTGTGCAACTTCAATTAGCTAATTTTTGGCAGAGGTGCCAAACACATACAGCAGAGAAGACAGTTTTTTGTAAAAGTTGTCCTGAGTAGACAGGTCACAGGCTGTAGAGGAAAACCACTCTTCTCTTACGTGGGCATAGTAGTAACTCTCATCAGACAAGCTTCTTTTTGCAGCAGATGGCTATTAACACAGAGACCCACAACTGGTCAGTGTTGAGAGTATAAGAGACCGTGTAGTGCTCAGTCCTAAATAAGACACCCATAGCCCAATGGCTCAGAATTAAGAAAGAGTGGGTGAAAAGATGGTAAGAGCCAGAGGTGGTGGAAGATACAACATAACAGTGTTTTCTAGATACAACAGGGCATTTGCATGTATGAACCCAAGAGTTGTGACAAATACAAGACCTGCTCAAGCTTAAGCCTGACAAGATCTCAGCATGTAGGGAAAAGGTAGGCTCAAAACCCCAGTCCTAGCAGAGGAACTATTGGCAGGTGATAGCTGCTGGAAGAGGGAGAACTGCTTTACTTTAAGGATGTGTTATTGGATAGCTTGACCATGCTCCGGAGGTTGCAGCCATGTCCACGAGTCTTTGAGGAACACAAATTAGACTTATGAGGCTTTAAACAACAAAGAACCTAAAGTGTGGAGGGGTGTATGGGAGTGCGGGTGGATCCTAGAGGAGAGGACGGGGGGAGTTTGAACATTATCAAAGTACAGTATGTAAATTCTTTAAAATCAATATTATTTATTTTTATTATTTTAATGAATTTTTATGTGTTTCATACATAATTTTCAGTCTTTTTTTGGTGTTTTTGAGACAGGGTCTCCCTGTAGCCCCAGCTGGCCTGGAACTAACCCTGTAGACCAGGCTGGCCTTGAACTCACAGAGATCCACCTGCCTCTGCCTCCTGAGTGCTGGGATTAAAGGCATGTGCCACCATACCTGGCTTAAAGATGGTTCCTAGCCACCATGTGGGTGCTGGGAATCGAACCCAGGTCTTCTGCAAGTGCAGTTGGTGTTCTTAACCACTGAGCCATCTCTCCAGCCCCTCATCAGTCTTAATCTCTGTTATACCCACTTCTCCCTAGGCACCCTCCCATAGCCCCCAGTTCGCACATTCTGTCATTTGTGTTAGGGTCTATTGTGCCATACTACTCTCCCTGCCCACTCATTCCTCAGTGCCAGCTCATCCTCTGAGCTCTAGTCAGCCTATCCAGAGTCCTTTTCCTAAAGAAGGACAGGTCTTCCTCACCCAACCACCATTAGCTGCCAATATTTCCTCAGCTAAGGTTGGACTCTGCTACCCATTTTTTCAGTTCCATGCAGGGTTTTTGTCCAGCTGCACTTGCATGGGTCTTGAGCATGCTGATACTAATGCTGTAAGTTCATATGAACTGGGTCCCAGGAGCTTATAGGATTCATTTCTGTTTGGTCTTGCATCACCTCCCCGGCTCTTATACTCTTTCTTCTCCTCTTCCACAATGTTCTGTGAGCCCTGGGTGGGTGAACCTGAATATAGGCAGCCTGTCCAAGAAACCACATTCTATAGCTTCATATTCTTCACAGTTTGGCCATTCAGGCCCTTTTGAGTTCCTGGTCTCTTGTTGCATTGGGGAGCTTCCTTAACAAGAGTTAAGAGGTAGTTAATGCCTTCTTGGGTCCTTGTTCTATAATGCTTAGGGCTTAGGTGTACAGGTTGCAGTGTAGATGTGTCACCTAGGAATGAGCCATTCACAGAGCATGTCTATGTGTATCCACTTGTGGGACTCTGTACTATTCTTCATCTGGTGCTCCTTTTCTTTTCTTTTTTCTTTTATTATCAATACTTTTTTATTTTATATTATTCCAAAATATGCTTATATGCTCCATACATAAGTCAAAACTAAAATTCTGAAAATAAACTGTAGGTTGATTCCTAAACACATTTAGAGATTCACATTTTTTAAAAATTTTTTTAAAATTTTATTTATTTCTGTGTGTGTATCAATGCACTGTCTGCATGCAGGTCTGTGCACCCGTGTTGTGCAATGCCGCGGAGGTCAGAAGAGGGCGTCGGGTTCCCCTGGAGCTGGAGTTCTCCTGGAATTGGAGTTTCAGACGGCTCTTGGCCGCCATGTGGGTGCTGGGGATCGAAACCAGGTCCTCTGTAAGAACGGTCGGCACTCTTAACCACTAGGCCATCTCTCCAGCCCCGAGATTCACATTTTAACAGTAAATTTGCATGCAGGAATAAAGTCGTGTAACTTTACATTCTTTTTTTAGAATATGAATACATATCCCCCATCTATGTATGGTTATTACAATGTGTGAGTATAAGTGGTAGGACAATTCTAGAGCCCATTTATAGATTCACATTGTAATAGCACAGTTGCTTTCACATACAATGAAATATAATAATAAAGTTGCTCAGTTTGCCTGCCAACTGGGGATTTTGTGTTAGTATCCATAAATGAGGGAAACCATTCACTTTTTTTTTTCTGGGATTGTGTTACTTCACTTAGTATAATTGCTTCAAGTTCCATCCATTTACCAGCAAAGCTCATGATGTCATCCTTCTTTACTGCTGCATAGAACTCCATTGTGTAGATGTACCACATCTACACAATGTACCAGTCGTCCTTTGAGGGGCATTTGGGTTGGTTCCAGGTCTTTGCTATTGTGAAGAGAGCTGCAAAAACATAGCTGTGCATGTATCTTTGGTAGATGCGTCTTGTGGTAAAACCCAGGAGTGGTATGGCTGGGTTCAGGTTGGATGGCTCATTTTTGAATTTTTTAAGGGTTCCCACACTTTTTTTTTTTTTTTTTCTTTTAATTTTCTTTTTTTTCTTTTTTTTTTTTTTTTTTTTTACATTTTTTTTGTCTTTTCAAGATGGTCTCCCTGTAGCCCCAGCTGGCTTGGAATTCCAAGAAGTTTCTTTTGTGAGTGGTATCTGGGATATTTGTCTGTAAATATAAGGGCTCCTCTTTTGTGCTTAGTAAGATGTTACCTTAGTCTAGGGATGTGTCAACCTTGGGGATTTCTCTAAGATCTATGACCCCTCCAGTTGTGTCCATCTGGCTGTGTTTACAACACCACACATGATTTTCCTCCCACAGAGTGGTCTTTATATTTAATTAGTTTACCATTGATTTCCCCCAAGATAAAAGTGCCACAATTGCACCGATGTCATATGCTATACTGGTCATTGGTGTGAATATTTGGTCTTGTGGCTGATGTTGGACCATCAATCAATGTTCTCCCTTAGTGGCTTGCACAGTGCTCTCCAAAGCTATGTGTGCCAGCCTTGAGGGGAGGTGGTTTCCAGGTCAGAACCAGCTCCATTGCTCAAGATCCAGTCTCCAAAGTATGTCCTGTCTTCAGCAATAGGGTCCTTTTTTTTGTTGTTGTTGTTGGTCTTTTCGAGACAGGGTCTCCTTGTAGCCCTAGCTGGCCTGGAACTCACTCTGTAGACCAGGCTGGGCTTGAACTCACAAAGATCCACCTGCTTCTGCCTCTCGAGTGCTGGGATTAAAGGTGCGCACCACCACGCCTGGCTCAGCAATAGGGTCCTAACCTCAGGTTCTGGGAGGCAAGCTGTAGCAATAGTCTGTGTCTCTTAGATTGGGAGTCTCTTTGGATCACCCCGACCAGTGACTCAAAGGAAGGTTTCTCCTGTCCGGTACTGTTTCTTGTTATGCATATAGACTCATGTAGAGGTATTGAATGAATTTCTCAATACATTGTTAGACTAATATGATTCAGGTTTTTTACCCCAGCAAGGCATTATTTATCTCCCCTCTCTCCCTCTTCCTGTCTAGCCCTCACTCCATGTCTTCACTATTTAAAGTATCCCCATTTCTCCCTTGATACTGCCAGTCTCCTATGGCCCCACTTCTCAACAAACAAAGGAGCCAATTAAAAGATGGGCTAAAGATCCAAGCAGAGAGTTCTCAAAAGAAGCAGTAAAGATGGCTAAGAAACATATTAAAAGTGTTTAACATAGTAATTAAGGAAATTCAAAATTAAAAACAGTTTAAGATTTCATCTTACCCCAGTAAGACTGGCTAAGATCAAAAAAAACAAATGATGCCAAATGCTAGAGAGGTTGTGGGGAGAGAGAAATGCTCATTCACTGATGGTGGGATTGCAAACTCATGCAACACCTATGGAAAGTAGTGTGGAGAACTCTTAAAAGGCTAAAAATAAGCCTACCCTTTGACCCAGTCACACCACTCCTGGGTGTATACCCAAAGGACTCATCCTATTGCAGAAATACTTGCACAACTATGTTTGCTGCTGCTCTTTTCACAATAGTGAAGAGCTAGAAGCAACCTAAGTGTCCCTCAGCTGATGAGTGAATAATAAAAATGTGGTACATTTACACACTGGAGTTCTATTCAGCGGTAAAGAAAAATAACATCATGAAATTTGCAGGTAAATGGATGGAGCTAGAAGTTGTTATGTTAAGTGAAGTAACAGAGACTCAGAAAGACAATTGATGTAGTTGTCCCTCATCAGTGGATCCTAGTACCGAATCTTGATAAGTAAGTATATATCTGGATGCAACTGCAGGAACCAGGTAAATGAAAAGGAACCAGGAAGGTAAAGGAAAAGAGGGAACCTGAGACAGAAATCTAGCATGTGACAGGTGTTTACTAAGGGAGGAATGGATAAAATCAGGGTGTCTAAATGGAGGGCAGAGGAAAGGGGGGATAAAGGGAAAAAAGGAGCCCCAAATAATATTTAAAAATGTAAAATGTTGATTATAGGTGACCTATTAAAGGATAAGCACTATACAGCCTCTTGTTCTCTGAACATTGGCTTTTTGTGGGTTTCTGTGTTAATTACAATCTTCTGCATAAGGAAATTTCTCTGGAGAGAGTTGAGAGGTGCATTAACCTATGGATATAGCAATGAGTTACTATGAGTTGGTCAAATATTATATCTATTTAAAAGAATAATAGCATTAGGGTCTCCCCTGTGGCCTGTGACCTGTCTAGACCTAATATCAATGTCAGGTATGTATTCTATCTTATGAAGAAGATTTCAAAGCCAATTAGAAAGTGGTTAGTTACGCCTATGATATTCATGCCACCATTTCACCATGGGCATGTCTTGCCAGGGCAGTTGTTTTTATATCTTGTAGCATTCATAACTGGATAAGATGATTATTAACTTTCTTTTCAGGTAGGATGCCTACCTTCTAGCACAACAAGAGCTAGCCAGTAGAGATGAAGCTTTGAGATTAGTACCAGCTTGATATCTCCTTGTTTATTCTATGGCTCATGTTTGCAATGTTTTCAGCAATAGGGTCTTACTGTCAAGTTCTAGACCACAGGAAACAGTTTCTCTAGACAGTTGAGTAAGTCATATGAGCTCACAATGATGGTGACAGCATGCATAAGTCCCAGGAAGGCTCAAGTCAGGCAAAACCCCAGCATAAACGTGGGGGAGTGGGAAACCCCAACCCAACCTGAGGAATATTGGCAATTGATGGTTGCTGAGAGGGGACAGTCAGTCTTGTTTAGGGGTGAGACTCTTGATAGGTTGTCCAGGCTTCAGTAGATGAAGCCACACTGAACGGCATTTGGGGACATGAATGTGAATCTGTCTCTCTGTCTCTGTCTTCATCTCCCCTGTCTCTCTCTGTCTCTCTGTCTTTGTTTCTGTCTCTTTGTCTCTCTGTCTCTGTCTCTCTCTATATAAGTATATAAAATGTATGTAATAGAATACATGAAATTGGGCAGGAAATAGTAAGGGGTACAGATGGTGAGGGGATCTAAATATAATAAAAATATATTGTATAAAATTCACAAAAGAGGGAAGACTATATATATCTGAGATTAAGAAGTTCTGCTGACCCCACCCTATCTCACCAGCATCCAGCTTTTCCCTCAGGCAGTAACCTTTCACTTGGCTGGGATCTTTTGATTTTTCCACTAACTAAATTTATTCTCATTAAATTAGCAGATAATACGCACAAGCCACCAGATTTTCCTGCCTACCCAGTCTACCATTCTTCACAGGTGTACAAGAACAGCCTGTGCTGCAAAGCACAGTATGGGCATACAGTCTTTCTTATTTCCACCTAAACAAATGTCTTAAACACTAAGTAATTC
>VZQC01014163.1:496760-518721 GCA_009823505.1 Rhizomys pruinosus | reverse complement strand
TTTATCCATCTGCGGTTTTGATTTAGGTTTCTACTTCTGCAGTTATGCTTTTTTGATTTCTCCTTCTAGTTGCCTGGGTTGGTTGCTCCTTCTTCTGTTTTTTTTTTTTTTTTTTGATTGTTTTTATTTCTGTTTTTTGGACTTTTTTTTTTTTTTTTTTTTTTTTTTTATTTTTTCTAATTTGTTTTTTGGAGCTTTTCTCTATATCCAAGTATGATTGACATTTTTGGGTATAGTAACTGGGCTGGAAATCTTGTAACCTAACAACACTGGGAATGCTTTGTCCAGGTTTTCTTGCCTTCAATCGTTTGATGTGAGAGTCCACTTGTTCTTCTGATAGGTTTCTTCCCTTATAGGTCACTTGTTGTTTTTCGTTGTCGACTTTAAGAGATTTTGTCTTGTTTTGGGTGTCCAGCATTTTAACTATGCATGGGCGTGGAGAATTTCTTTTCCTGATCTTTCTGTTTGGCGTTCTATGTGCTTTTCTAATTGGTATTGGTTTTGTCTCCTTTTTAGTTTGGGGAAGTTTTCATCTATTATTCTGTTGAGATCTGAATCAATACCTTTCTTGGGATTTTCTCCTTCCCTATTCCTATGATGTCGGAGGTTTGTCTTTTCATAGTGTCCCACAGCTCCTGGTTGTTCCATTTTGGATGATTTTTAAATTTTCATAATCTTTCCTTGAGGTTTTTGTTTTCTTGTTGATCCTCCATCGTTACTATTCTTTTTGCTTCTTCCTTCCTGCTTCTGAGGCTTTTTTTATCATTTCCTATTGAATATGAGTGTTTGATTCCTTTTTCATTCCTCTTTGATGTCTTCTAGATTCTATTTCTTTTTGGAGCTTCTCATCTCTTTTTGTTTAGATCTTTTGTTTGCTGGTTGGTTTCTTTTTCTTTTTGAAGCAGGGATCTTTTCGTGTTTCTACTTCCTTCGGAGCAATTGTCATTCGCTTCTCATAAGTCCTGTGCTTCTAATTCTCTTTGTCGTCGGTTCTTGAATTTGTTCTTTATGAATGTTAGTTTTTTATGTTCCCGAATTGTGTTTCTGATTCTGTGTCCTGGCATCCCCGGGGGATCCCACGCGTAGGAGTCTTCCATAGAGTGGTAAAGCTTGGCGTGGGATTATCCTGCCACCTTCAGTGTAGTCTCTTTTCGTAGATCCTGGCATATTGGGCTTCTCTGCCTGTATACAATTCCTAATGCCTCTTCCATGTGTTGAAGGCGTGCTTTGTTGCCTCCTTCAGATCTCTTCGTAATTCAGTTGGTGGGGGGGGGGGCTCTTCAGCCCGCGCCCCGGCACCTCCGCTGTAGGAGCTGACTAAAGTTGAATCTTACTTTCCTATTAATCCCATCCTAGTACTGAAAAGTTACTGTGATCTAAAACATTTCTTAGTTAATTAAATTTTTTTAACTTATTTTATTTTGCATGTAGGAGTACTGTGCATGCATTATGTAAATGCAAAACCAATTATTTGGGATTGCTTTTTTTGTGGTCTGTTTTTGTTTTGGTTTGGTTTTTTTTGGTTCGGAACAGGGTCTCCTCTGTACCCCCAGCTGTTCTGGAACTCACTCTTGTAGGACCAGGCGGCCTTGAACTCACAAACGATCTGCCTGCCTCTTGCCCCAAGCCCTAGTATTAAAGGCATGTGCTGCCACACGCCCAGCAACATTTTTAATCATATTTAGATCCTTTCTTTTATTAGCACCCCACCAGATTTCAATGGGGTGTCTTTTTTTTATTTTTATTTTTTTTTTTTTTTTGTAGACAGGGTCCTCCCTGCAGCAGCCAGAGAGACTCACTCTTTAAACCGGGCTGGCCTTGAACTCACAGAGGTCTGCCTCCCTCTGCCTCTTGAGCGCTAGGATTAAAGGTATGCGCCACCACGCCCGGAGTTAAGTACTTTTTAAAAAAGAAAAAAAGATCAGGTTTAATGAGTTGAATTTCCCACCAAATTACTAATTCTATTTTTGTGAAAAACTACAGTATACTACCAAAAAATCTTGCTTACATTTTTATGTAAACAAAACTTCAAGTTTAATGAAGTAGAGAAGAATTGATCATTTATTACAGTTTCCTCTGCTTCAGACACAAAGATAGCCATAGTACATGTGGCATTTCATAAGCATTCAAGTGAAGGCTGGCAAATATTTCTATGAAGTTTCATGGTGTAAAGAACAATCTCATGACCTGTAGACTTGTGGAGAATATGTACATAGAGACAACTGAGAAAACAAAGATTATCATACATTTGTATTCATAAGATAAAAATTCACAAAATATCTTTCATTTTATTACCTAATCTAATCATGGATTCAGGAATAGTCATTGTGTTTGACCTCTTTTGCACAGCATACTCTGTTTCATTGAATTGTAATTGTGCAGGTTGTTTGTGTGAGGGTGGGGAAGTGGGGACATGGTGCTGATAATTCCAAGAGCCTAGCTACATGCTAACCAAGTGTTCTGAGTTGTAGTCTATGGTCCCACTGTTTTTTACATAGAAGGAATCCCTTCTGGGTTTGAATATACACTTTGCTGCTCATATCAGACAAACATTCTAGTTTCCTGTGCTTCATTTGCTTTATCTATAGCATGTATATGATAATAGTCCATATCTTACTGAGTAATAAAGATTAAGTCAAGGGGTTGAAGAGATTGCTCAGCAGTTAAGAGCACTGACTGCTTTTTCAGAGGACCTGAATTCAATTCCCAGTACCCACATGGTGGCTAACAACCACCTGTAACTCTAGTTCCATGAGATCAGATGGCCTCTTCTGACTTCCCCAGCATTTCAGAACACAGATGCACCAACCTATATGCAAGTAACACACTCGTACACATTAAAAAGTAATAATAAGTGAAATATTTTTAATAAAAATATTAAGTCACTGAATAAAAGATTGTCCACAGAGAACTAAAAAATGTTCAGTTTGTCTATAAACACAAAAAATAATTTTGCAACCACCTATTGGAAACGTACCATGTGAGTACATTATACTAAAAATGAAAAATAAAACTTAATTCTTTAAAGACTTGATTATTTACTGAAGATGGACAACAAACAAGTAATTATAATATAAATGCTTAATAAAATCATGCCTTGTACATTCAGCTGGTGATAGATATAAAGAAAATGCATACAAGGGGCTGGAGAGATGGCTAATGGTTAAGAGCACATGCTGCAACTTAAGTGAGCAGTTACTTTGGCTTAGAGTTTAGTAAGGGATATAATATAGTTCATCATGGCAGTAGGAACTTGAGGCATCTTATCACATTGCTTCCTCAGTCAGGAAGCAGACAGAGGACAGGAAGTGGAGCCATGCTATAAAATCTTAAGACATGCCTCCAGTTGGAAGCTCCACCTCTTAATGATTCCACCACCTTTGCTAAAACAATACTTTACCAGCTAGGCACTGTAAGACACATGAGCCTATAAGAGACATTTCACATTCAAACCAGAACATTAAATATATTTAAATTATTTTAGATATTTATTGATGCTTTCTCAAAGCCAGGGACTGTAGTCCATGCCTTTAATCGTAGTACTTGGAAGCAGAGGCAGGTGGATCTCTGTCAGATCAAGGCCAGCCCTGTTGACATGACAAGTTCCAGACCAGCTGGGACTACAGAGAGAGCCCCAGAAAGACAAAAATAAAATAAAATAAAATAAATGTATTGTATTGCTGCTTTCCCTACAAAAATGTTGTATAGACTTGAACAATGCAATTCTATCTTTTCCCCCCTTAGCAATTGAAAGCATGTAGTGAAGAGCAGGAAGACAGAGAATGTTTGAACCAAGCTATTACTGCTCTCATGAATCTCCAAGGTAGTATGGACCGAATTTACAAGCAGTATTCACCTAGACGCCGACCTGGGTAATTCCAGACTGTTCAAAATATGAATATTTCTGTGTACTTCACTGTGTGTGATACCTGGCTTTCCCCAGCAGTATGAATCATAGTAACAATGAATTCTTGAAAGTTAACGCTTTTCCTTTGCCCTGTTTTTTGGTTTTAGTCTTAAAATTACCATTGTCATATTATTAGAATGTATTTAAAATATGTGTATTAAAATATATGTATTGGGGGGCTGGAGAGATAGCCTAGCGGTTAAGAGCACCGACTGCTCTTGCAGAGGACCCAGGTTCGATCCCCAGCACCCACATGGCGGCTAAGAACCGTCTGTAACTCCAATTCCAGGAGAACTCCAGTTCCAGGGGAATCCGAGACCCTCTTCTGACCTCCGCGGCATTGCACAACAAGGGTGCACAAACCTACATGCAGACAGTACATTCATACACATACAAAATAAATAAATAAAATAAAAAATATATTAAAATTTTGTATAAACTACAAACAATGTAGGATTTTGACAAATATAACACTAGAGATGTAATATGCACCCTGTAATAATTTCATAGTAATGAAATTGAGTCATTTATTATTCAAGGTTAGAAGAAAATAAATGTACATAAAGTTTAATATTTTTTGATTCTTGGGGATTGAACCAAGGCTTTTCATATGCTAAGCATGTGGTTACCACTGAACTACACCCCCACCCTTACTCACCACTGAACTATACCCCCACCCTGCTTACCACTGAACTACACCCCCACCCTGCTTTATATATTTGTCATTTGATGAGAGATTGCACAGTCATTACCACTAAGTAATTTATCTTGGCTTTTTGTTTTTTTATTTTGTAGGGATCCTGTGTGCCCTTTTTATAATCGTCAATTAAGGAGCAAGCACCTGGCTATCAAAAAGATGAATGAAATTCAGAAAAACATCGATGGGTGGGAAGGCAAATATATTGGACAGTGTTGTAATGAATTCATAATGGAAGGGCCATTGAACAGAATTGGTGCTAAACATGAGCGGCATATTTTTCTCTTTGATGGCTTAATGATCAGCTGTAAACCTAATCATGGCCAGACCCGGCTTCCAGGTTACAGTAGTGCAGAATACAGATTAAAAGAAAAGTTTGTCATGAGGAAAATACAAATCTGTGATAAAGAAGACACTTGTGAATACAAACATGCTTTTGAATTAGTATCCAAAGATGAAAATAGCATAATATTTGCTGCTAAGTCAGCTGAAGAGAAAAACAATTGGATGGCAGCCCTTATTTCTCTTCATTATCGAAGTACTCTAGATAGAATGCTAGATGCTGTATTATTGAAAGAAGAAAATGAACAGCCACTGAGATTACCAAGTCCAAAAGTGTATCGCTTTGTAGTAAAAGACTCTGAGGAAAACATTGTTTTTGAAGACAACTTGCAAAGTAGAAGTGCAATCCCCATCATTAAAGGAGGAACTGTGGTGAAATTAATTGAAAGGCTAACATATCATATGTATGCAGGTATGTGACACTAGTAAGTGCCTCAGTAGAACCTAGGACCTGATGTTGAAAAAATGTTAGAGTTGCAGGGGAAAAAGAGATTGCCTCCAAAATAAAAAAAAATATTAAAAAAGGACTAAATAATTTTTTAAAAATGTAGCATCATTAATTTCATTAATTAATCATAAAATTTGATTATTTCTGAATTTAAATTTGAAAGCATTCCTCATTTATAAAGAAATTTGACAATTGGGCCAAGCAGAGTGGCATGTGCCTGTAACCTGGCACTTGGGAGGTGGAGACAGGAAGATCATTAGTTTAAGATCATCCTCAGCTATGTAGTGAGTTTTGAAGCCAGTCTGGGCTATGTAAGAAGGAAGGCAATAAATCACCTCTGTCAAAAAAAGGGGAAAGAAAGAGAAAATACTTTAAATTGATTAAAATGGGAAAATTGAACATGAAACCTGTTCTTTGCTCTACTTTTTCAGATCCTAATTTTGTTCGTACCTTTCTTACTACATATCGTTCATTTTGTAAACCACAGGAGTTGCTAAGCTTACTGATGGAACGGTAAGAAAAAAATGGATACTGAGCAAATAGCTTACTTGGCAGTACACTAGCAGTATACCGTTCTCTTCAAATAGAGTGCTTCCTTCATCTCTGCTTCTGAGTTCTTTTCACCTTTCAGCAGAATTAAAAAAAAAAATTATTTATTTTTATGTGTATGAATGTACTGTCTGCATGCATGTCTGTGCACCCGTGTCGTGCAATGCCGTGGAGGTCAGAAGAGGGTGTCAGATTCCCCTGGAACTGGAGTTCTCCTGGAATTGGAGTTAAAGACGGTTCTCAACTGCCATGTGGGTGCTGGGGATCAAACCCAGGTCCTCTGCAAGAGCAGTCAGCGCTCTTAACTGCTAGGCCATCTCTCTAGCCCTTTTCAGCAGAATTTTAAGTGGTACTAAGAAAAAGTAAATATAGAGGATAAAAGAATGTATTTTAGTAGTTTCTTCTCTTCCTTAAAAGAGCTTCTCTACTTTGTACATTTACAATAAACTTGTGACGGTAAATTTCATAATATATGAGTAGATAAAACTATAATAAACCCATCAATCTGTCATCCAAACTCCACTAATTTTTGACTCATCCTATATTTCCCTACAGATTTTTTTTTGTTTATGAGTGTCTTGCCTACATAGATGTAAGTGCATCCATGTGTGCAGTGTTCTCAGAGGCCAGAAGAGGGCATCAGATCCCCTGGAACCAGAGTTACAGACATTCTTAGCTGCCATGGGGTGCTGGGAACTGAACCCAGGTCTTCTGCAAGAGCAGCCAGTGCTCTTAACCACTGAGTCATCTCTACAGATTTAAACATTCTACCCCCAGGATTATTTTGAAGTAGACTTCAGACCACATATTTCATCTAAATATTTCTGTATGTACTTCTAAAAGAGTTCTTAGTTTTTAATCATATGTTATTAAGCCTAGAAATTGACAACTTTATTGTTACTTTTTAAATGTTAATATTTGAACTGAAAATTTTTTCCACTCTTTAAGTGGAATTTTGAATATTTCATAGTTTAAAATATAAAAGCAGGTAAAGTCCATGTTCCACAAGCCTGATGACTCCTAGAACCCATATAAAGGTAGAAGGAAAAAACCAACTCCTGAAGAGTTGTCTTCTGATCTCCATACACCTGCCATGGCATGCATGCTCCCTCCCCCATCACGTGCGCACACATACTTAAATAGAATTTTCTTTTTTAATTAATTAATTTTTTATGTGTATGAGTGTACTGTCTGCATGTAGGTTGGTGCACCCGTGTTGTACAATGCCTCGGAGGTCAGAAGAGGGCGTTGGATTCCCCTGGAACTGGAGTTAAAGACGGTTCCTAGCCACTGTGTGGGTGCCGGGAATCAAACCTGGGTCCTCTGCAAGGAAAAAAAAATTTTTTTCTTAAATATATAAAATGTGGACTCTGAAATTATTTTTGTCTAAAAGCTTGCTCTAGTCTTATCTTGACCTCTGTCTCTATGGTGTTCTTTCTACTTTTACTAAGCTGACTAATTGCAATATAAAGTTCTACATAGTTACAGTTCTGTGTCTAAAATAAGGAAACACTAGTTATACATACATTTTAGCTATATTTGGTATAGTTGGGTAATGTTCTATTTTTTTAATTAATTCCACTAAAGTATGTTCTTTGAATACTCTTAAAAATTTAACATGGAGGGCTGGAGAGATGGCTCAGTGGTTAAGAGCACCGACTGCTCTTGCAGAGGATCCGGGTTCGATCCCCAGCACCCACATGGTGGCTACGAACCCTCTTTAAAGCTGAGCTTGGTGGCACACGCCTTTGATCCTAGCACTTGGGAAGCAGAGGTAGGCGGATCTCTGTGAGTTCAAGGCCAGCCTCATCTAGTCTACAGAGTGAGTTCTAGGCCAGCTGGGGCTATAGGGAGACCCTGTCTCAAAAAGGTAAAAAAAATAAAAAATTTGACTTGGGTCTCCTTTTTCAATTTATACTAGCTGGGTCTGGTGACACATACTTTTAGTCCCAGCAATCAGGAGGTAGAGGCAGGCTCCTCTACATAGTGAGTCCCAGGCCAGCCGGGGCTACAAGGCCACCTTGTCTAAAAAATAGCAACAAACAAACATCCAAATAAACCTTCACTTATTTGAATAAATGTGTTAGTCTATTTTCATCATAATACTGTGGATTTATTTTTAGGTGAACACTTTTTTTTTTTTTTTTTAGACAGGGTCTCCCTATAGCTCCAGCTGGCCTAGAACTTATTCTGTAGATTAGGCTGGCCTTGAACTCTTAACTGCTAAGCCATCTCTCCAGCCCCCATAGGGGAGCAGTTTCAGTAGTTTGTTTAAGGAAATTGCCATTTGGTCATGTTCTTTAAAGAAGTTATGCTCCTTATGATAGGGTTATTTTCTGAGACCTTTTCTGTGGACCTTTTCTATGCTGATTAGTGCTACTTTTAAAACTTTTTTTTTAGGTAAGAATACAAAACCTTGATACTGAACAGCCAAAGAGCAATTTTTAGTTATGTGGCTACTTACAATGTGCTAAGCAGTGATTGCAGTTTCCACATAATGATAGAAAAAAGGATTGCTTAGTCAAGACGTTTTTCCTGTTGCATTCAATTTTTTTCATTTGTATATGAACAAATCTTTTTCTTCCTGATTTTATTTGTAGATTTGAGATTCCAGAGCCAGAACCTACTGAAGCAGACAAATTGGCAATAGAGAAAGGTGAACAGCCAATTAGTGCAGACCTTAAGAGATTTCGAAAGGAGTATGTCCAGCCTGTGCAACTTAGGTTTGAACTGAATATTATTTTTTTACTATATACGTCACACAAGTTCTTAGCTCTTAATTTAAATTTTGTTGTTGTTAACTTCATAGCAGTGAAGCTGTATGTCCTTATTTATTTCTCTGTAAAGACTAATACCCCAAAGGAATTTATTTAAATATACTGTGTTTATCTCTTTGTCATGTGATGGATTATGCTTATACACTGGAATACCCACTTGTTACTTCTGGATTGTATGTCTGTGTGCATGTGTGTATATATGTTTCCAAGTGTTTGGGAACATTTATATTCAGGTATGAATGTACGTGGAAGCTCACCGTGACACAGGGTGTCTTCCTGGATTGCTCTCCACTTTATTTATTGAGGCAGGCTAGTGTGGCTAGCCAGCTTTCCCAGGAATCCCTTGTGTCCCCCTCCTTAGTACTAGATTATAGGCAGCTTTGTACACTTGCCTACTCTCAGCCTTTTCCCCATTTTTCTATCTTTTTTAAAAAAATTTTATTTATTTATTATTTTTTTATGTGTATGAGTGTACTGTCTGCATGTAGGTTGGTGCACCTGTGTTGGACAATGCCTCAGAGGTCAGAAGAAGGTGTCGGATTCCCCTGGAACTGGAGTTAAAGATGGTTCTTGGTCTCCATGTGGGTGCTGGGAATCGAATCTGGGTCCTCTGCAAGAGCAGTGGGCACTCGTAACCACTAAGCCATCTCTCTAGCCCTTCTCTCTTTTTTTTTTTTTTTTAAGACTTAATTTTATTTATATGTGTGTATGTGCAAATGTCTATGCAGGGGCCCAAGGAGTCCAGAAGAAAGCATCAGCTCCCCTTGAGCTAGAGCTACAGGCGGTTGTAAGCATCTTGGTATGGGTACTAGGAACCGAACTTGAGTCCTTGAGTAGGGTTGGCATTAGCTGCTGAACCATTGCCCCAACCCATATTTCCCATTTTTTCCTAAATGGCCCATTTTGGTAATCTAGTAATTGTGGACTCTTTCATAATATATAACATTTGTAGAAGTTCTAGCTCATTTCCTGCTTTTCTTCCTCAAAATATATAGACATCTGTTATTTTATCTAAGGAATCATTGTAATTTCTGAAAATGTATTTAATTACAGTACCTAGAAGTTGTTAGGTACTTCCTGTGTGCTAAGCAGTACCTCTGAATGCTTTAGCTCTTCTGTCTTCTCCTGGCAACATAATTATTCTTTTTGTAGTGCTAGGGATATGACATAATTTTATTCCCACTTTATATGTAAGGAAATTAAAATTTAGCAGGATAAAGTAACTCGAAGTAGTTTATACAAAGGGACCGGCAGGATGAGATTGAAACCCATATCCGACTTACGTAGCTAGTGTGTTTTGTATTTGTCTACTAGGCATTGAAAATTGGAAGCTGCTTTGACTAGTCTCTATGTCCAAATGAGAATATATATTACTGTTGATCAGTAAATGTGACTTTCAAACTGAGTTTATTCCTTATTTTCCCAGATTATTGCCACAGAGAAGCGCAGTCTTAGGAGAATGATAATGCTCCTGGCTATGTATTTTAGCCATGTGGTTTTTTGTTTATTTGTTTGTTTGTTTTTGTCTTTTCAAGACAGGCTCTCCCTGTAGCCCCAACTGGCTTGGGAACTTGATATATAGACCACGATGGCCTTGAACTCACAGAGATCCACCTGCCTCTGCCTCCCAAGTGCTGGGATTAAAGGTGTACGCCATCAGGCCCAGCCTTATTTACTATTTTTTAAAATTTTTATTTGTTTGAATGTATTGCCTGCATGTAAGTGCACCCGTCGTGCAATGACTGTGGAGGTCAGAAGAGGGCATTGAATTCCCTTGGAACTGTAGTTACAGATGGTTGTTAGCTGCTATTTGGGTGCTGGGATTTGAACCCAGGGCCTCTGTAAGAGGAACCAGTGCTCTTACCCACTTAAGCCATCTCTCCAGCCCCTACCATAACTTTTGACAGGGTTTTTTCTTATATAAGTTGAAGTTATTTACCTATCATGAATAAAAAAGTAATGAAATTTTCTCTCTGAGCTGTGATATATTTGTACTAATCTATATTCAAATCAAGACTCCTATATGAGGCATTAGATTGCTACTTATTGGGGGAAACAAGATCTTAGGCTCAGTCATGTACATGTTTTGTTTGGTTCGGTATTTGTACAGTATATTTATAAGTGCAAAAATATCTAACTTATAATATTATGATAACATAATATTAGGATTTTATTGGGGGAAAGGGATATGAGAAACAGTTATAGGTTATTTTCGTTTGCGTGTTTCAGTGACTTACAAAGTATACACCCTTATATATTATAATTTCAGGAATAGCAGGGCTTGGCAGCATAGGCCTATGATGCCAGGTGCTTAGAATGGCGAGGCAGGAAGATCACAAGTTCAAAGATCTGCTGGCTACACAGCAAACGCAAGATTATCTGAGGCAATTTAGTGAAACCCCATCCAAATGAAAAGAAATGGCTGGGTATGTGGTTTAATGATAGAACATGTCTAACATACATGAAACCCTAGGTTCAATCCTCAGTAAATTAATTAATTAAAATAAAATTCAGGAATAGTTGAGATTAGGCTGAAGAGGTTAGGAAAGGTTAGAAAAAAAAAATCTAGGATTATCCCTAAAAGCTGTGTAGGATTGGAGATACACAAAAAGTTGATTATAAGTAGATATTGAAGAAAATGGGAAATAGTGGAAATAATGTAAACAAAGCCAAAAAGACAAACTTGAGAATGGTGTGCAGAGGAAATTGGAAGGAATTGACTTTAGAGGACTAATTAATAAAAGAGGAAATTAAGTATATGGACTCAGGTGTGGTTGAAGCTGGCCTTGAAGTACCAGTCAGATTCTTAACCCTACTCTCTGAGCACTGAAGAATGTTATCACAATACAAGATGATTTTTTCCAATATTTTCCAGCTATTTTTTAAACATACAGCAGAATTAATTTATAGTGACCATACATAAACCTGCAATGACAATCTGCTATTTGTATTTTACCGTGCTTTTTTTTTATCATGTGCATTTTTTATTCTGTCATTCCATTGATTACCTAATTTTTTGAATGCATTTCTTAAATGCTTCAACTTATATAACATTAATAGTTTAGTATTTAGTATTATTTGTCCTAAACACTCACACCTTAAGTGGACTTTATTTTATTTTATTTTATTTATTTACTTTTTGGTATTTTTGAGACAGGGTCTCCCTTTAGTCCCAGCTGGCCTGGAGCTCACTCTGTAGACCAGGCTGGCCTTGAACTCACAGAGATCTGCCTGCCTCTGCCTCCGAAGTGCTAGGATTAAAGGCGTGTGCCACCACGCCCGGCAAGTATACTTTAAATTATAGCAGGCATATGCATCTGTAGTCAAATTCCTTTTACCATTGCCTCAGAAAGATCCTTTGTGCCTTACTTAATCTGTTTTTGTTCCCACTGCTGAAAGGCACTATTTTGATTTCTCCCTCCATAGATAAGTGTTACCTGTTTTAGAATTTCATTTAAGTGGGCTTTAATTCTTTCATTTTAGACTTTCATTTAACATACTTCTGAGATTCATCCTTGTTGCTTATATTAGTAGTAGTTTAAAATCTTATTAATTGGGGCTGGAGAGATGGCCTAGCGGTTAAGAGCGCCGACTGCTCTTGCAGAGGTCCCGGGTTTGATCCCCAGCACCCACATGGCGGCTGAGAACCATCTGAAACTCCAATTGCAGGAGAACTCCAGTTCCAGGGGAATCCGACACCCTCTTCTGACCTCCGCGGCATTGCACGACACGGGTGCACAGACCTGCATGTAGACAGTACATTCATACACATAGAGAAAAATAAAAAATAAAAAAATAAAAAATATTATTAATCATGTTAAACATTAATATAAACATTGTTATAATAGTAAATATTAATTTGTAATAATTAATCTTTCAATTAGACTGAGTAAATGTTATTCAGAATAGGAGATTAGGTGGTAAGCTTGGGTATATGTGGAGTTGTAAAAGAAACTATCAGAACTTTGTCACCAATATGTGTGTTCTGTATGCTCCATATTCTCAGCAGTGCTTAGCAATGTCAGTTTTTATACTTTATATTCCTGGGTATATAGTAATATCTCACTGTGATTTTAATTTGTAGTTCCTTAGTGGATAATGATAGTTGAAAACTAAATTGTTTCTTACTAATTATACTTATTTTGTGCAGAAACTGTTTAGAACCTCCTGTCTCTTTTGTTGATCTTTTTCTTTCCTGTTCTATAAGAATATGTTGAGTATAATTGAATCAGTCCCTTGTTAGAAAAATGTTTTGCCAGTATTTTCTTCCAGTTAGTAGCTAGTCTATTTGGCTTTCTTACTGATGTTTTGATAAAAATGTAATGATGAGATTATTTTTCTTTTATCTAACAACTTTGGAATTACATTGCTGCTGGAGAAAATAAAACTGTTTGAATTGATCTAAGTATGAACTAGAAGCTTACAATTTTGTGATCTCTTAATATATTCTCTAAACCACTGTACTAACCAGACACACAACAACTTAAGGTTCTTTAAACACAAATAATATGACAAAGGAAATTAATGTTATTTTATCAGCCTGGAAGAAATACTGTTATCTACAAGAGAGGAATAGAAGCTAACTTTGAAATAGTCAATTTTTTTTTGAAATAATGAAACAAGAAAATGCTAATGTAACTAATTTGTAGTATAGTTTGTGATAGTAAGTAGAAAATTGTATTTGTATAAATGATTAAATCTGACTACTTGCAAGATTATAAAAGTAATTATCTTGTAATATTAAAAAACAAATTCTCTGTCCAAAGTAATATTTTTGTCTGTGAAAATATCCTTAAGAGATTATAGGCATATTGGGAGTTTACAAAGGAATTTGATAATAGTTGAATTTAGAAACAAATACACTAAGTATTAATTTTCCATTTTATGTTGAAAATGTATCAAAATTTAGGTTTGAAAAATGATTTCTTTAGGGAGGTGGGATGATGGCACAGTCCATAAAATTCTTGCTCCTCAAGCAGGAGAACCTAAATTTCAATCCCCAGCACCCGCACACATGTAAAACATCAGTGCAGTAGGCATGTTTGTAATCCCAGCACCAAGGAATTGGAGTCCTGGGAGTTTGCTGGCCAGCCTGTCCACATGAATTGATGGGTTGGTTCCTGATTCAGTTAGAATCTGTCTCAGAAGGTAATGTGGAGATGTGGTTGAGGAAGACACATAATGTTGACCTCTGACCTACACACACACACGCGCGCACGCGTGTGTGTGCATGATTTTTCAGTTTAAGAACTTAAGAATAGATTTTGTACTAGGGAGGATGCTTCTTTTACATGTAAACAAAGAAAATGCCTTTTTATACTTAAAATCTTTTAAAGTATAATTTTTAATGCACAATCTGTAAAAACAACCTTCACATTAGCGAAGCTCATATAAAGAATAGATCTTTAAGTATTACATTATCATTGTAAATAAAACTGCCATACCATTAGAGAGGTGAAAGAAGTTCAATTAAACTTCGATTTCATTAAAATATTTATTTTCATTTTATTAGGATCTTAAATGTCTTTCGTCACTGGGTTGAGCATCATTTTTATGACTTTGAAAGAGACTCGGAATTGCTTGAAAGATTAGAATCCTTCATTTCAAGTGTAAGAGGTATATTATTTAAAGGTTTGCTTGAATCTTGTGTTGTACATGAGTTTATTTTAGGAATTGTATGACTTAGTTAAAAGGCTTTTTTAGACGTTCTAAATTTTTAGAAGTCTGAAATAGTATTTGGAATGATCAATCTGCTCTGAAAAAACTCATGTATATCTAATGTCATCTAAAGTCTTAGAACCTTGGTTTTGTTTTTTGTGGGTTTTTTTTTAATTAATTAATTAATTTATTTTTATGTGTATGAGTGTACTGTCTGCATCTGTAGGTTTGTGCACCCGTGTTGTGCAAGGCCGTAGAGGTCAGAAGAGGGCATCGGATTCCCCTGGAACTGGAGTTAAAGATGGTTCTCAGCTGCCATTTGGGTACTGGGAATTGAACCCTGGTCCTCTGCAAGAGCAGTCAGTGCTCTTAACTGCTGAGCCATCTCTCCAGCCCTGGTTTTGTCTTTTTTTTTTTTTTTTTTTTTTTTTTGAGACAGGGTCTCCTTGTACCTCCAGCTGTCCTGGAACTCATTTTGTAGACCAGGCTGGCCTTGAACTCACAGAGATCCACCTACCTCTGCCTCCCAAGTACTATAGCACAAGGCCTGGTGAACACCAGGCAAGTGCTCCATGCTGATCAATACCTTCAGTCTCCTTAAAACTTTTTTTTGAGAATATTTCTTTCTTTTTTTTTGGTCTTTTCAAGACAGGGTCTCTCCCTATAGCCCCAGCTTCCTGGAACTCTCTCTGTAGATCAGGCTGGCCTTGAATTCACAGAGATCCACCTGCCTCTGCCTCCCAGGTGCTAGGATTAAAGGCATGAGCCACCATGTCTGGCTTGAGAATATTTCTTTTAAAGAACGCAAAGACCTTTTTAAATGAATTTAAAGTATCTAATTTTATCTCACCGTAAGGTTGCAATTCCTTCTTATACTTTAATTTTGGATGATTAAGGACATTTAAAAAATATTTACAGCTGTCCATGGTGGCACATACATTTAATCCCAGTGCTCAGGAGGCAGAGGCAGGTGGATCTCTGTGAGTTCAGGGCCTCTTGGTCTACACAGTGAGTTTCAGGACAGCTGGGGCTACAGGGAGACCTCATCTCAAAATATAAATAAACAAACAAACAAACAAATAAATAAATAAAATAAGATAATAAAAATTTACTTCTTCCGGAAAAGTATCCCAGGAAAAACCTTTTTGCACTGGAAAGATAGTTTCTTATTTGAAGTTTTAGAATCACAGCCTATGAAATGGAACTCTAGGCCAGGAAAAATTTTTTAAAGTACACGATTATCAAATGCATATTATTTTCAGCAGGAAAAGTTCATTTTGGCTCCCAGTTTCAGAGGTTTCAGTCTGTACTTGGCTTGACCAAATTCTCTGGGATTGTGATTTGAAGGCATACCATTGGGAGAGGGTGTGAGAACAGAGCTCCCCCTTGTGGCAGCTAGCAAGCAGGAACTTCGTGTTCTTGAAGGGAAAATTTATTTAAAATGGAGAATGTGATGACTTTGACCTAACTTTGAGTGTCTAAGATGATTTTTTTTATTCTATATTTCTTAAATTTTTTTGTTCATAATACTAAATTAAGCTTTAAATTTTATTTTACTTTACTCTTTTTTTTTTTTTTGAGGAAGGATCTTGTGTCCCTGGCTGGCCTTGGACTTACTGTGTAGCTAAGGATGACTTTGAACTTCTGATCCTCCTCCCTCCACCTCCTGAGTGTTGGAAATAAATTGTGTTCTTAATGGAAATAGTTGATTGTACCTAATCTAAGCTTCAAAAAATACATTTGTTAGAGTAAATCAAATAAATGGTTATATTACTGTCTTATATTCCTTCCTATACAAGTTGTACCTCAGGATAACCAAATAGTTTACAAGGAAAGTTGTGGGTTTTCTTGTTTTATTTTTTATTTTTTGGTCTTTTCGAGACAGGGTCTCCCTGTAGTCCCAGCTGTCCTGGAACTCACTCTGTAGACCAGGCTGGCCTTGAACTCACAAAGATCTGCCTGCCTCTGCCTCTCGAGTGCTAGGATTAAAGGCAGGCACCAGGCCCGGCTTTTTTTTTTTTTCAATAGAAGTTTTTCACCTAACTGAAAAAGGAATGATATAAGACCATTCACCACAAAATAGCAGATCTAAGAACTGGAGAGATAGCTCAGAGATTAAGAGTACTTACTACCCTTGCAGAGGACCGGCAACAGACATTCACAACCAACTGCAAATCGAGCTCCAGGGCATTCAGTGTCCTTTTGTGGCCTTCAAGAATCCCTGTATACACACACACACACACACACACACACACACACACACATACACACACACACTCATAAAAGGAAAACAACCAGACATCATATATGCCACACAGGAAGTAATCATGACAAGTATTCATGTGAGAACATTTATCCTAAGTTAGATCAAGGTCTAGGCAATAGATAAACATGGCAAATGATAGCACAGACAAATTACAAAATGGAAAATTGAGAAGATCTATATATATAAGACAAACACCACAGAACAAGTAACTCAGTTTCTTCAACAGGTAAATTCTAAGCACTTTGAGTGATAACAAGGAACCATACATTAAAGGAGATGAGATATATGTGACTAAATACAATGCATGAATAGTGTTCATATCTTTTTAAAAATAATCCAACTAAGCTGGGCCTGGTGGCACAAGCCTTTAATCCCAGCAGTTAGGAAGCAGAGGCAGTCGGATCTCTTTGAGTTCAAGGCCATCCTGGTCTACAGAGTGAGTTCCAGGGCAGGTGTGGCTACAGGAAGACCCTGTCTCAAAATGACCAAAAAAAAAAAAGGAAACCAAAAATCCCACAAATCAACGAAGAGTCAAACTCAAATGCTAACAAAATATTTGAAGGTACTTAGATCAGTTTTCTGGGTATGGTGGCACTTGTCTGTAATCCCAGCACTTGGGCAGGGGCAGGAGGATTGAGTTCAAGGCCAGTATGGGCTACATAGTGGGAACCTGTTTGAAAGAAGGATCCCCTGAAAAAAAAATAATTTTCATATATAATAATGGTATTGTGACTGTTTAGGTCTTTTTTTTTTTTTTTTTTTTTTTTTTTTTTTTTTTTTTTTTTTTTTTTTTTTTTTTTTTTTTTTTTTTGTATTTTTGAGACAGGGTCTCCCTTTTAGTCATTTAGGTCTTTTTAAGACATCTACTTAAGCAGGAATTAAGTGATAAATTATCTTGGATTTGTAGTTGTTGAAGAGTAAAAGTTAAAGACCACAGAAAAATTACAGTTATGTCTGTCAAGTAAAGGGCATTTTTGTTTATTTGTTCTTTCCCCAGGGAAAGCTATGAAGAAATGGGTAGAGTCAATTTCTAAGATCATCAAGAGGAAGAAGCAGGCTCAGGCAAATGGAATAAGCCATAATATTACCTTTGAAAGTCCTCCTCCACCAATTGAATGGCATATAAGTAGACCCGGACAGTTTGAAACATTTGACCTTATGACACTTCATCCAATAGAGATCGCACGTCAGTTAACACTTTTGGAATCTGATCTCTACAGGTAGATTTTAACTTCTTGCCTTATTACAAGAACTCTTACTTGTTTTCAGAGTATTTTGATAATGAGTATTTAAAAATAGCTTAGGGCAGGTGAGATGGCTCAGTGGATAAGGGCGCTTGCTACCTAGCCTGATGACCTGAGTTTGATCTCCTGAGCCCACATAGTGGAAGGAAAGAACTGACTCTTACAAGTTGTCCTCTAACCAACACATGTGTGCTTACTCACAGGAATGTACATATATGGACACATACTAAATAGTGTTAAAAGGCTCATTTATTCTTCTGAGGGTTGGGTGTTTGTTTTTTATTTAAGACAGGGTCTTAGTATACAACCCATGCTGGCCTGGGATCATTATAACACAGTTCTTAACCATAGTTTGTCCTGCAGATAAAAGTATTCTAACATGTTGCTGTTGAAGCCTAGTTTAGCAATCCCTAATGACAAAAGGATTAATGTCATAAAAATGTCAACTAATTCCAAGTCAGTCACCCCTCCCTGCTCTTGATACTTCTTAGATTGTTTTAGTTTGGAATTAGTGAAATAAGTCAGTATGGATGTGAGCCTCTCGGCAGATAAATAGAGTATTAAGTGAGGCAGAATTTTTTCTTTCATTTTTCAACCCAGGCTACAGTAACAACTCCTGATTGAAAAATAAGCCCCTATCATGATTCCATCCAAACCTTTTATGAATCTAGAAGCCCTGAACCCTTTGAAATAAAAGCTCCAGGACAGCTGGGGTTACAGGGAGACTCTGACTCAAAAAGAAAAAAAAAAAAAATAAAAAAGTAAGTTTGTGCTAAAAAAAAAAAAAATAAGCAGTATGGTGCATATGTCTGTAATCATAGCACTTTTGGGAATTGAAGGCAGGAAAATCAAGAGTTCAAGTCCGAGGCCTAGCATGGTGGTACACACTTTCAATCCCATCACTCGGGCCAGAGACAGGCTGGCCACCCTGATCTACAGAGCAAGTTTCAGGGGCCACTTGGGGCTGGATCTCCACAGGGAGATCCTGTCTCAAAGCAAGCAACAAAAAGAATTTAGTACTGTGTTTTGCTTGAATTCTAATTGAAGTTCTTGTTATTCTCCCTAATCTCACTGTCTTCCTTATTTCCCAAGAAATTACTACCCAGAATTTCATATTTAGTGTTCCTGTTTGTTTAAGTTAAGGTATCTGTTTTTGTTGTTGTTGTGGTGGTGGTGGTTGTTTTTTTTTTGAAACGCGGTCTCCCTATAGCCCCAGCTGGCCTGAATCTCACTCTGTAGACCAGGCTAGCCTTGAACTCACAGAGATATGCCTGCCTCTGCCTCCTGAGTGCTGGGATTAAAGGCATGCACCACCACTCCTTGGTTAAAGTTCTTATCCGCTGTGTGGGTGCTGGGAATCAAACCCCGGTCCTCTGCAAGAGCATTCCGTGCTCTTAATCTCTAAGCCTCTAATATGTGTTTTATATTTGTTCAAGTTGATATGAATAATTCAGTTTATGTATTTTAGCCACTCTGAAATATTCCATTATATGAGTATTCCAGCTTATTAGTTTCTTCTTTTTTTTTTTTTTTTTCAGCAGTAAAATGATATCACTGCAATTCAGCCATAGTTTATTAGTTTCTTAATGTTTGGGGTTTTCACCTTTGTAAACAGTATTTCACTGAACAGTCTTCCAGATGTGTTCCTCTAGCTTGGTGTAGCACTTTATCCTGGGAATATCCATAGAAGTAGAACTGCTTTGTCAGTTAGCATGAGTGTCTTCAGTGCAGTGGGATGTTGCCAAGTTGTTCTAAGCTGTTACTTTCCTGCCAGCCTTGGAAGTTTTTTTATTTTACAATTTTACCTTTTGTATATACACATCAAATTTTTGTTAGTTTGACAGATGTAAAGTGGGATTTTATTGTAGTTTGGTTTTTTCCCTCTGGATTTTTTTCATGGTTTGTTTGTTTATTTATTTATTTATTTATTTATTTATTTATTTATTGGTCTTTTTGAGACAGGGTCTCCCTGTAGCTCTGGCTGTCCTGAAAGTCGCTTTGTAGACCAGGCTGGCCTTGAACTCACAAAGATCCGCCTGCCTCTGCTTTGTTTGTTTGTTTGTTTGTTTGTATTTTTGAGACAGGGTCTCCCTATAGCGTCACCTGGCCTGGAACTCACTCTGTAGACCAGGCTGGCCTTGAACTCACAGAGATCCACCTGCCTCTGCCTCCCAAGTGCTAGGATTAAAGGCGCACACCACCATGCCCGGCCCTGGATTTTTTCATGTTTATGGCTATTTGGGTCTGTTTCTCTGTGAATTACTTGCTCATATACTATCAGTTTATCTTTTGATTGTGTTTTTGTATTGCTTTACGAAATGTCTAAATAACTTTGACAGTAATCTTTGGTAAGATGAGTTGTATTGATTTTTTTTTTTTTTTTTTTTTTAATTCCATAGGAAAGTCCAGCCCTCTGAACTTGTGGGAAGTGTCTGGACTAAAGAAGATAAAGAAATAAATTCCCCAAACTTACTGAAAATGATTCGCCATACAACAAACCTTACTCTCTGGTTTGAAAAGTGAGTTTTTAATTTACTCTATCTTAAAGCTGCTTCTTGTCATAATGTGAAGTCATATTTAAGCTAAAATTATGGCTATAATGAGGTTTCTTGTTTTCGAAGTGAGGTAAAACTTTTCTAAGCCATGAATATTTTGTCGTTGTTGTTAGATGCATTGTGGAAGCAGAAAATTTTGAAGAACGGGTGGCAGTACTCAGCAGAATTATAGAAATTCTGCAAGTTTTTCAAGATTTGAATAATTTCAATGGCGTATTGGAGATAGTCAGTGCAGTTAATTCAGTGTCAGTGTACAGACTAGACCATACCTTTGAGGTAAGTTTTAGACTTGAATATTTTATGTTTTGGGGAAAAATAAAATTAACATAAGAGATTATTTCTGTCTTTTTGAGTAAATCTTTTGAAAATCTGTCCTTCCCCCTACATGCAGAGATACATTAAAAAATATGTATCTAGCCGGGCGTGGTGGCACATGTCTTTAATCCCAGCACCTGGGAGGCAGAGGCAGGCAGATCTTTGTGAGTTCAAGGCCAGCCTCATCTACATAGTGAGTTCCAGGACAGCTGGAACTACAGGGAGACCCTGTCTCAAAAAAGACCGGAAAAGGGCTGGAGAGATAGATTGCACAGTGGTTAGGAGCACTGACTGCTCTTGCAGAGGACCCAGGTTCGATTCCCGGCACCCACATAGTGGCTAAGAACAGTCTTTAACTCCAGTTCCAGGGGAATCCTCAACATGGGTGCACCTACCTACATGCAGACGGTACACTCATACACATAAAAAAACAATTAAAAAATTTCAAAAAGAAAAGACCAGAAAAAAAATATATTAATTATACTAGTGTGTGAATTTTTTTTAGTGGCAAACTGATAGTCTCATATAAATGACCAATGATTTAAAGTATAAGTTCAAGACTATACTTTCAGGGATCATTTCTATAGTATGTTAATAGAGAAGTTTCTCTGACTCTAGAGTACCAGAAACCACGAGAAGGAGACGTAGCATTTTCTCCTGAGCATAAAGCTGGCTCTTGGTGTTGCTTTTCTGCAACTGCCAGTTGCCATCGATGATCGTTCTTCTCTCCTTTGGGAGAGTAGAGGGAGAGAGTGCAGTCTGAGTGGTTATAAAAAAATAAAAAATATATAAATTCAATATATAAATAACTTCTTAATCACCTTTAATGTATAATCAAAAAGAATAACATGGGAAATTTATTTAAAATTATAAATTATCTTAAATTATGAAGTAACATTTAATCTTTTATAAAAATTTCAGAAGAAACAGAAATACAGAAAGATATTTGGTGTCTTTTAATAAAAAATGATTATAATTTTGTTCTAGTTTGCCTTCAGTTGCTGTGACAAAACACTCTGACCAATACCAACTTGGGGAGGAAGGGTTTTGTCTCATATCTCCCAGGTTCATCACTGAGGGAGCCCAAGGTCGGAACTTAGGGCAGGAACCTGGAGGCATAAGCTGAAGTGCAGGCCATGGAGGAATGCTGCTTATTGGCTTGATTCCCCTGCCTGTGCCCAACCTGCTTTTTTTTTTTTTTTT
>VZQC01014163.1:461714-484492 GCA_009823505.1 Rhizomys pruinosus | reverse complement strand
GTGCCCAGATGAGGAACTGCCTAGATGAGGAAGAGCCTAGATGAGGAAGAGCCTAGATGAGGAATAGCCTAGATGAGGAAGTGCCCAGATGAGGAAGTGCCCAGATGAGGAAGTGCCTAGATGAGGAACTGCCACAGAGATCCTCCTACCCTGACTCTGCCTCCAGAGTGCTGGGATTACAGATATGCTCCAGCACACCCACCAATCCATGTTTCAGAAGGCATCCCTTGCTTATTGCTGCATGTTCCAGCCAGCTATTCTCCAAATTTTAGCTATTTTCTTCTTTCTGTTTTGCTATCACAGATTCATTCTAGTGTGTGTGGCTTTATGGGGGTTCTGGGATCTGAAGGCAGGTTAAGTTCATCTGGCAGGTGTTTCATCCTCTGAGCCATTTGCTCAGTCCCTGCTCCATTTGTCAGTGCATAACAAACCCCTCAAGTCTTCTGACCTTTCTTTTTCCTTGTTTTGTCTTTTCGAGACAGTGTCTCCCTGTAGCCCCAGCTGGCATGGAACTCACTCTGTAGACCAGGCTGGCCTTGAACTCACAAAGATCCACCTGCCTCTGCCTCCGAGTGCTGGGATTAAAGGTATGCACCACCAACGTCCGGCTTTTTATTATTTTTTATGTGTATGAGTGTACTGTCTGCATGTAGGTTGGTGCACCCGTGTTGTGCAATGCCACGGAGGTCAGAAGAAGACGTCAGATTCCCCTGGAACTGGAGTTAAAGACAGTTCTTAGCTGCCATTTGGGTGTTGGGAATCAAATCCGGGTCCTCTGCAAGAGCAGTTGGCACTCTTAACTGCTGATCCATCTCTCCAGCCCTTTTTTTTTTTGGTCTTTTTGAAAGTGTCTCCCTGTAGTCCCAGCTGGCCTGGAACCCACTCGGTAAACCAGGGTGGCTTTGAACTCACAGATTTGTCTGCCTCTGCCTTTGGAGTGCTGGGATTAAAGGCGCGTGCCCACGCCCAGCTCAATAGCTAATTTAATTGTTTCATTTTCAGTATTATTCTATTTCTAAAATTATATATGGGGATGAGGCTTAGTGATAACAAATGCTTACCTAGCATGCAGGAGACCCTAGGTACAATTCCTCACATTAAAAGAAAGAAAATAATGCTTTGCAGTAACTATCAGCCTTCTGACAAAATCTAGATTTTTTTTTTTTTCAAATTGTTAGGGGATGAAAACTAGGACCAATATCCTTTATTGTAGTACAATTTATTTATCTGTTTATTTTTGATACCTCTTAATTTAAGAGGCAGGGTATGAGAAAGTGAGACCCAAAAGTGACTAGCTAGATGCAGCAAAGGAAGTAAAAAGACTCAGGAAGGAATAAGCAGGTGCATCCTGGTGCCCCTGCCATCAGAGTTCTGTGCTTACACTGGATCCCTTCTTTCAACAGAATTCCTAGTTAATGTGGAGGTTTGCAGTGGCAAGAGAGTAGGAAACTGTCCTAAGTATGAGAATGAACCAAAATGGGGGAAGAAAACAGAGCACTGCAGTTTGGGGCGGAGCAATGAGCTAGGTGCTTTTTGTTATCTCATCTTCATAATAGTGATGTGAAACAGATCTTTCTTCTTTTTGTTTCAATGCTAGGGATCAAATTCAGAAACATACACATTTCTACTTGATCTGTACCCCAAGCCCGACTGACACAGATCATTTCATCATTTTATAGTTAAAAACTAAGACTCAGAACAATAAAATAAACAAAAACCTTTTCAAGGCCACATAGCTAGGTAGTGGCAGGGCTGAGTTTTTGCTCTTTTTTTTCCTTCCCCTCACTAAACTCTGTATGCTTTTCATTAGATTACCACTGCAAGAGTTTTAAAAATGAGAAGTTAGACTAGGGAACAATGATAACCATTTTTATCAAAGTCTTTAAAGCACTGCTGTAGGGATTGATTTATAGTTTTAAGAAAGGAAAAAAATAAACTATCTTTAAAAAAATGAGGGGCTGGAGAGATGGCGCAGTGGTTAAGAGCACTGACTGCTCTTGCAGAGGACTTGGGTTCGATTCCCAGCACCCATATGGCGGCTAAGAACAGTCTTAGGCCAGGTGTGGTGGTGCTCACCTTTAATCCCAGCACTTGGGAGGCACAGACAGGCGGATCTCTGTGAGTTCCAGGCCAGCCTGGTCCACAGAGTGAGTTCCAGGCCAGCTGGGACTAAACGGAAACCCTGTCTCAAAAAGACCAAAAAAAAAGAAACACATAGTATATTATGTCACATAAATTATGTTTCCAGCAAACGTTTGTGAAATTAACATATAGGAGGTGTGAAAGAAATTTAGGAGCAAAAATGGGGTTTGCACAATAATTTTCAGGAGTCTTCTCTCCTAACTGGAAAAAATAAGATTTACTTATTAAGCCCATCTTAAGATTGATCCAATCAAGTCTAGAAATTACTACTGAAATGCCATAGGCTCCCCTTGAAGATTGTGATTTCATCACTTTTTTGGGGGAGGGGGGAGACAGGGTCTCCCTATGGCCCCAGCTGGCCTGGAACTCAGTCAGAGATCTGCCTGCCTCTGCCTCCTGAGTGCTAGGATTAAAGGTGTGCACCACTACACACAGCCTAAGATGGTTCTTAGCTGCCATGTGGGTGCTAGGAATCAAACCCAGGTCCTCTGCAAGAGCAGTCAGTGCTCTTAACTGATGAGCCATCTCTCCAGCCCCTCATCACACTTTTTAAAAGAGTATGCTTCAAAATAAAATAACTGTAAGTTATTAAAGAGATTACATGTAAGTATACTGTTTTAACTCTATTTACTTTTCCTAGCCTAGGAAATCAACGTTCTCCTTAAAATCTCCAGGAATAAGGCCTAATGCCGGCCGACATGGCTCTACCTCAGGCACTATTCGAGGTCATCCAACACCTTTGGAAAGAGAACCATATAAAATAAGCTTTAGTCGAATTGCTGAAACTGAGCTTGAATCAACAGTGTCAGCACCAACCTCTCCAAATACACCATCAACCCCACCAATATCTGCTTCTTCAGACCACAGTGTGTTTTTAGATGTGGATCTCAACAGTTCCTGTGGTAAGTAGCTAATGTAAGCAATTGTTAAAAAGGGATTTTTGAATTTCAGATAAATCTTTTCTTCTTTCTAATTAGAGAACTTTAGAATCCTTGGCACCTTGTGTGTGATGGCACCAAGGTTAATTTTATTTATTTATTTATTTATTTATTTTCGAGGTTAGTTTTAATTGTCAACGTAACCCTATCTAGAATCACCCGGGAGGAGCCTCTCATTGAGTGAGTCTCTAGATTACTTTGGTCTGTGGGGAGAGCTGCCCACTGTGGGTGGCACCGTTCCTTTGGCAAGGGATCCGGAACCGTGTGAGAGTGGAGTGAGCCAAAGCGGTGCTTGGGAGGCAGAGCCAGGCAGATCTCTGAGTTCAAGGTTGAGTTTTAAGGCTACATAGTACCCTGGTGTTGGGCCTATGGGCCCTAGAGAATGCGGCCTACTGTAACCTGCTGAGCCTGACTAGAGTTTAGCGACCTGTCTCTGGCCGGTCACTTTCGCATAGGAGTGACTCAGCATAGCCCGACCTGAAAACGCCTACAACCTGAAAACGCCTCCGCCCGATGCCAGATGTGGCGAGTTACAGCCCAAAGCTATTCCCCCACTCTACGTATCTCCTCTCCCTTTTTTTCTCCACCTCTCCCACCAAGTATATATAAGCTGCTGCCTGATGTAATAAAGTGAGCCCTTGCTTGACGAGCTCCCGTCCGGTGTGTTCTCTTGTGGACCGACGACACTCATCATCCTGCTCAGCCCCATCCACCGAGGAGGCCGGCTGGGTCGAGCCTCCTCTCCCCTGTCCCTTTTCAGGTGACGCTACACCCTGGCTTTAGAAAAAAATAAAATCAAAGTGGAAGCTAGTTGTGGACAGGAATGCATGCATTCATTGCTCTCTCTTCCTGATTGTGGACTGTCACCTACCACAGTGAGCTAAAATAATCCCTTTCTCCCCTAAATTGCTTTTGTTGGGATATTTTATCATAGTAACAGGAAGCAAAACTAGGATCATATATGGAAAATGGCATCTAAATGCAAAAGTAGTGCTTAATATAAGGAAGAAAGACATCATTTATGCATATTGTTTCCTAATTCAGTTACCAAAGATCCATTACTTTTTTGAGAAATAAATAAGAAAACAAGAACATAATTTCTGTGGGAGAAATTAAAAGGGATTGTGATAAAGAATCATTTAGGCCATGAAAGGAAAAACATTGTAGGTACAGTAAATATTGGTTTTGTTTAAAACACAGTAACATAGCAAACGGTAGTGATGGAGGTTAGTGCTGTCGGTTTAGTCCATGTTCCTTTATGAAAGCATTTAAAAAGAAAACCATGCATGTTACTTTTCACATCAATTTTTCTCTTCCTCAGGCAGCAATAGCATCTTTGCTCCAGTCCTCTTGCCACATTCAAGTAAGTAAGACTACACGTTGATTCTAATGATACAGCTGTGAAAATAATGATCAGGTTGATTAACATATTTTGGGTGTTTGGGGGTTTAGCAACATTTAAAGAATGAGAATGTTCCTAATGTAGGTAGAAACATTCAAAAGGCACAAAGAACCCTTTAGAATTAGGATGCTGAAGAGCTTCAGGAGGAGATCATGAAGTGATGAAAAATAATCCCAAGGTAGGACCAGGAGGAGAATCAGACATTCGAGGTTCTGAGAGCAAGTTTGAAGACTCCCCTGCTGCTCCTCCGGGTTCTCTTGAAGAGAGAGGAGGAGGCACAGTCTGTAGTGTGAGTGGAAAGGTGATGTGTCTTGAAGTGTACTCATCCAACTCGGACAAAAACCAAGAAGCACATCTTTGCCATCTTACTGTGACTAGTGAGCCAGAGAAGGACCACAGGTTGAACTGACTTTTTACCCAAGGCAAGCAATGTGCCTTGTGAAAATAGAGAGCCACAGCAAACTTGGCAGAGCCAGTCCAGACACAAAGTGGACCCCTGTGCATTGCTTATCTTGGCAACTGTGAGTTCCAAGGACTAAAGGCATGTGCCACCATGCCCAGCCCATATCTGTGAATTTGTATATTCACGTAATATCATGGAATCAGTCCCCAGTACCAGGGGACGATCGTACAAATGTTTTTCAGGTCCCTAGGCTAGCCTTTCTTTGGTCACTTATTTCTTCATATCTTATTTAATTAAAGCAGTATTTTAAGTAAAATATTCCATTCCTACTTCATAATTAATAATATCTAAATGCTGTTACCTATTATTTGCATAAGGTGTGGGTATGGTTTTATTTCTGTGTGCGGGTGTGTATGTAGGTTTATTTTTGTTTTCCTGGAAGTTTACATGTACGTCCTCACATTTTCAGTTTTTTTTTTTTTTAGGTTTTTCAAAGACTTTGAAGAAGGTGTTTGTTTTTGTTTTGTGGTGCTTAGGCATTGATCCTAGGGCCTCAAACATGTGAGGCAAAAGCTTAGAGATCAGTAGAGAGAATAGATAAACCAACATTTAGCTATGTTATAGATAATACAGTTTGCCAAATACATAGGAGAACGATCACAAGTGTGATGAAGTTTTATCTCATAATTGCACTGTGAATTGAAAACTAGTCTTTTCTTCTGGCAGAAACTTTCTTCAGTTCGTGTGGGAGTTTACATAAACTAAGTGAAGAGCCATTGATTCCTCCTCCACTTCCTCCCCGAAAGAAGTTTGATCATGATGCTTCAAATTCCAAGGTAGTCAGCAGGACCTGGGTTTGCCTCAACTTATGCAAATCTGCTAATCTTCAAAATAACATGCATCTTTAGAGTCTGTCAATCATATTTTAGCAACATTCTGTGGTTTTTCAACATTTAGAATGTTACATTTGAACAATAGTAGTTGTTTAATAATTTTAAGAACAGCTCTCTTTAAAAAGAGAATGGGTGGGCTGGAGAGATAGCCTAGTGGTTAAGAGCACCGACTCTTGCAGAGGACCCGGGCTCGATCCCCAGCAACCACATGGCGGCTGAGAACCGTCTGTAACTCCAATTCCAGGAGAACTCCAGTTCCAGGGGAATCCGAGACCCTCTTCTGACCTCCACGGCATTGCATGACACGGGTGCACAAACCTACAAGCAGACAGTACATTCATACACATACAAAAATAAAAAAAATAAAAAAAAATAAAAGAGCGTGGGTGCCGGGCATGGTGGCGCACGCCTTTAATCCTAGCACTTGGGAGGCAGAGGCAGGCAGATCTTTGGGGGTTCAAGGCCAGCCTGGTTTACAGAGTGAGTTCCAGGACAGCTGGGGCTACAGGGAGACCCTGTCTTGAAAAGACAAAAAAAAACCCAAAAAACAAAAAACGTGATGGCGCACACCTTTAACCCCAGCACTTGGAAGAAGAGGCAAGTGGATCTCTGTGAGTTCAAGGCCAGCCTGGTCTACATAGCGAGTTCTAGGCCAGCTGGGGCTACAGGGAGATCCTGTGCCAAAAAGACCACCCCCCCCATTTTTTTTTCAGCTAGTCCTTTTCAAATTTAAGGGAACATAAAAATGGAAAGCTTAAAACCAGATGGTTGAATTCCACCCCAAGTTTCTGATTGACTAGGTCTAGTATAGGACCCAGGAATTTGCTTTGCTGCCCAGTCCACTGCTCTAAGCCTCACTGGACAAAATAAAGGTAGGTGTTCAGTAAGTAGAAGCCAGGCATTAAATCCGTAGCATTCCATGTCCTTTTGTGTCTATAACACTGTAACTTTCACTTACCTATTATCATAAGTAAACTATAATTTCTGAAATACAGGAAACAAAGCAATGTGATTCGGGCTTTACATTTTTTAAGGTTCCAATCAAAACATTTCAAATAGCTGAATATTAAACTGAGCCCTGAATTAAGCTTAGAGTAATTTTGTTGTAAACCTGAACATTAAGCCACACTAACTTACTTTGAACCTTTAGCTTTATTTTGACAAGTGCCTTTTAAAATTGTCTTAAGACCATAGTGTCACTTTTTTTTTTTTAAAGGGAACTCTGAAATCTGATGGTGACCCTCCTGCTATTCCACCGAGACAGCCTCCTCCTCCAAAGGTAAAGCCCAGAGTTCCTGTTCCGAGTGGTGCATTTGATGGACCTATGCATAGTCCACCTCCACCACCTCCAAGAGACCCTCTTCCTGACACCCCTCCACCGGTTCCTCTTCGGCCTCCAGAACACTTTATAAACTGTCCCTTTAATCTGCAGCCTCCTCCACTGGGACACCTTCATAAAAATCCAGACTGGCTCAGAGACGTTAGTACATGTCCAAATTCACCAAGCACTCCTCCCAGCACACCCTCTCCAAGAGTACCACGTCGATGCTATCTGCTCAGTTCAAGTCACAATGATCTTACTCATCCTCCAGCTCCTCCTGTACCACCAAGGCAGAATTCAAGCCCTCACCTACCAAAACTGCCACCAAAGACTTACAAACGGGAGCTTTCACACCCCCCATTGTACAGGCTGTCTTTGCTAGAAAATGCAGAAACTCCTCAATGACCTTAGCCACATGTAGTCATTGACACTGGAATAGTATTTGTAAAGTTTTTTTTTAATTTATTCAAAAGGCATAGTATTTTAGTACTTTTTACAAATAATGCTTTTACAAAAATGCTACTGATCAAATAAGCTTTTAAGAATTGGAAAAATAAAAATGCAAAAGCCCTTCATAATCCTCAGGTGATCAGTAGCATTGCCTTGTCTTGGATCCTCAGTGCTGCCAAAAGGCCAGTATAAGAATTTATATTTGCACTGTAGACTCTGCTAAAATATGGCTTAAAGTGATACTGATTGCACTTGCAAGGGGATAATGTTCTTGTGGAGTTTGTCAAATTTGAGTAATAGATGCCTTTTTAAGGCAATGAATTTACACAAATAGAGGACGTTAGGGTGTGGCTGGTTTTTAAGCTCTCTTTGACCATCTTCTAGTTTTTACTTCTGGTTTTTATTTACATCTAGGAGAATTATGAATAACACCCACTATTCTTAAACTCTTTAATGTCATGTCTTAAATCCCAGTGTTTGCTGCTGAAGACAAAATATGGACAATTAGGTGAAAATAATAGAATGCACTGTGTTTATTAAATGTTAAAATGTAAACAATTCTATATAACTCCAATATAGAGGGAAAAAGGGCATGTATCTCATTAAGATGTGCCTTTGTTTTTGTAGCATACGTTGTCTTTAGCTAATGATTTGCCTGTTTTGAAACAAAGTCAATTATGCCATGTATGTACATTTTTGTTTATATTGTATATTTAAAGATAATGCTAATAACCTATGTAAATTTAAGTGACTTGCGGCCTATAATACAATCTGCTACTTTACTAATTCATAACTTCAGAATGAAAGTTTCTTATTGCAGAGGAACCAACTGTCTTGTCTTCAAAACCTAGTAACTTTCTCTAATCTCATGTTCACTGAAATTTTGTTTTGTTTTGTTTTTCCAGATTGGTAATATTTAAACCAGAAAATACTTAAAGCTTTATTAAAAATTTTAAGTCAGAGGATAAAATGTTTTTTGCCATTCAACTTTTTTTTTTTTTCAGAGATGAGAGTGTGTTAAACTGATAGTGCAGTAGCAGCAGTTGTAAAGTAGCCAAAAGCCACATAGTTTATTTACTGGTCTGTGGCCTTTTACTGTGCTTTGTATCAGAGTTCTTAACAAGATTAATAAATCACCTCAGTCTTAATTTTTAAAAGACTTGCAATATGTGTTTTCATCATAAAGAGCAAGGGTGGCTGGGAGTGGTGGGGCATGCCTGTTAAGCCTAGCACTTGGGAAGATGAGGCAGGGTCGCCTGGAATTCAAGGCCAGACTCAATTACATAATGAGTTTGAAGCCAACCTGGGATAAACGAGACTACTCTGTATCACAAAACTATATATATATATATACATGTGTGTGTGTGCACGTGCACACACACATATAATTTTGTGCAATGTAAACTACATAATCTAGAGTTTAACTTGTAATTTTTTTACACATTGCTTTTACATTTATTTTCTGTATGTATGTGGGACCCATACATCAGTGTCCACATGAAGGGCAGGATAGCTTGTGGGAGGCAGTTTTCTCCTTACACCATGTGGGTCCTGGGGACTGAACTCTGGTCAGCATGCTTGGTGGAAAGCGCCTTAACCCACTGAGCCATCTTGAGGCTCCCAAGAGACATAAATGTTAGAGAAATAACTATTCCCTTAAAAACAAGTGGTGGGCTGGAGAGATGGTCTAGTGGTTAAGAGCACCGACTGCTCTTGCAGAGGGCCCGGGTTCGAACCCCAGCACCCACATGGCGGCTGAGAACCGTTTGTAACTCCAGTTCTAGGGGAATCCAACACCCTCTTCTGACCTCCATGGCATTGCACGACACGGGTGCACAAACCTGCATGCACACAGTACATTCATACACATACGAAAATAAATTAAAAAAAAAAAGCAAATGGCAAGTTTCCAGCAACCTTTATTTTTAAAAAAAGTTTGAGAACTTCATTCATGAATATGTGTTTTGATCCAATCCAGTCCAACCATTCTGATGCATTCATGAAACTAGTAACTCACACTGGGAAACTTCCTAGAATGATCATTTTTTGATAGAAGCTGGAAAGCTACTTAGATTTCTGTCTAAACCGGGCTCCGGCCAGGAAATGGCAAGTGCAGTTGGCTATTTTTTGCCGAGCAGATAGTCGTATTAGTGTGTCCAGGACAGTGACAGAAATTGCCTGCTCAGCAAGCGGAGCCTGGGATTTTAGGGAAAATGGGAAACTGCGGCCCAGTGCCTGCTCGCCCCGCCCAGGTAGAGCAGCTGTCCTCGGCGCTCTGACGCATGCGCAGTAGGGGCGGGCCGGCGTGGACGTGACGTCACCCGGTGCGCCCCCTGTGGCTGCTGTGATGGCTGCGGTCCCAGAGCTCACGGGGGACGATCCTCTGCTGAGCTTTGTGCGCGTGCTAGAGAGGCGGGATGGTGCGAAACTGCGGCTTCAACAGTATGGCTCCGGAGGCGTGGGGTGCGTAGTCTGGGACGCCGCCATCGTCCTCGCCAAGTTCCTAGAAACGCCCGGCTTTGCTGGCGCCGGCCACGCACTGACTCGGCGGTCCGTGCTGGAGCTGGGCTCCGGCACCGGGGCTGTGGGGCTCATGGCTGCGACCCTCGGGTAAGAGCGGGCGGAGGGCCACCGCCTGGCCTGGCAGACCAGTCACGCCTGGCCGCCGCACCTGTATCTCATGAGTTTGTTTTTTAGGGCAGATGTGGTAGTCACCGACCTGGAGGAGCTGCAAGGCCTGCTGAGGATGAATATTGATCTGAACAAGCATCTCGTGACCGGTTCTGTTCAAGCCAAGGTACTGAAATGGTTTGTATGGCCTTTCAGCTTGTTCTGGGATAACGGCTTATATTTTAAATTGCATTTCACTCACCGCATGCTTAATATAAAGGGAACGTTCCACTGCCTGTTTCTAAAATGAACATATTAAGTCATTAAGCAACAGTTAAAGATATATGTTTGACCTTTTTAAGGGGGGAAGACATATTGGACTTGACTTCTCCACCAGACTACATACTGATGGCGGACTGCATATACTATGAAGAGGTAAGTGTATGTGCATATTTCATAAATGTCCATTATTTCATGTGTCCTGAAGCGTACGTTTCCTCCTGGTTTAACATCTTTGCGGATATTTGCCGTATAGTTGGTGAGAAAGTAAAACGAAGACAGACTCGCCAGAGCCCACACTATCCACACTTCAGGACTAGCACATAGGCTGTGAGAATGTTATGTGCCGTTTACTAGAGGCTTCTGTAAAACTTTAAAAAGATATATCATGGGGCTGGAGAGATGGCCTAGCGGTTAAGAGCGCCGACTGCTCTTGCAGAGGACCCTCTGTAACTCCAATTCTAGGAGAACTCCAGTTCTAGGAGAATCCGACACCCTCTTCTGACCTCCTCGGCATTGCACGACACGGGTGCACAGACCTACATGCAGATAGTACATTCATACACATACAAAAATAAATAAAATTAAAAAAAGATATATCATGATATTTGGATGTACTATGAGAAACTAACTTGTTTTTATGGTTCCCAATGAATAAGGTGACCATAACGTTGAGAATTCAGATGCAAGTCAGACATGGTGGTTCACACCTGCAATCCAAACACATAGGAAGCTGAAGCAGGATGGTTGCTGGGAGTCCCAGGCCAATATGGGAGCCCTGTCCCCCAAATTAATTGTTTTCTGTGTCAAGATTTATTAGACTTGTGGAATGATTTTTTTTCACGTGTCAGTTTATATAGCATTGGACAGCATTATTTTTTAAAATAATATTGATCTAACTTATGTACAAATTAAAGTCAGTCTTTTATAGAATAAATTAAATGTTTAAATACATTAAATTAGGGCTGAAGAGTGGCTTAGTGGTTAAGAGCACTGGCTACTCTTTCAGAGTTCTATTCCCAGCACTTACATGGCACCTCCAGTTCCAGGGGAATCCAACACCCTCTTCTGTGTTTGAGTGCACTTAGATGCATGGAAGTAACACACTCATACACATATAAAAATAACTTAAAGATAATTAAAAATAGATTAAATAAAGTTAAACTTTTTTTCAAAGCCAATTTTTTATTGAAGCTCTGTGTATTTAATACAAAATTTCAAATCAAATCTAGATCTGTGCCCCCCTTCCTATCCCCCCACCCGGAGAAATAAAGGTTAAAACTCTGGGGTTCACAGCTATGGTTGACGCACTCGTCAATCCCAGCACTCACTCAGGAGGCTGAGACGGGAGGATGGAGCGAAAGTTTGAGGCCAGCCAAGGCTACTTAGCTAGACTTTTTTTCTCTCTCTCTCTCTCTCTCTCTCTCTTTTGACTCTCTTTCAAAAAACAAACAAAAAAAACCCCAGCAATTATATTTTTTTTGTTGGAACAACAAAATGTAGTTACTGGAATTTTTTTTTTTTGAGAACTAAATGACTATAATTATTAACATAATTATTAACTAGTTAAGAGTAGTTTGGGGGGAAGTAGTAGTCTCTCTGTGTGTACTTTGAGGCTTGGCCTGAGGGGATTAACGTCTTATGCCACAATACCTAACTTTATATGGGAAAATTTTGGAGTCTTAAACTAAAAATGTTTTTTTTTTTTTTTTTTTTTTTTTTTTTTTTTGGTCTTTTTTTTGAGACAGGGTCTCCCCTGTAGCCCCACGGTCTGAACTCATCCTGTAGACCAAGGCTGGCCTTGAACACAAAGATCCGCCTGCTCTGCCTCCCAAGTGCTAGGATTAAAGGCGTGCACCACCACGCCCGGCCTAAAAAATTTTTTTGTTTTTTTAATAGTCTTTGGAACCATTGCTGAAAACTCTAAAGGATCTGAGTGGATCTGAAACTTGTATTATATGTTGTTATGAACAACGTACAATGGGAAAAAATCCAGAAATTGAGAAGAAATATTTTGAGGTAAATATTCTATTAGGTCTGCCTCTGTAGAAATTGCCCTCCAGGGAGACTGTATGTGATGATTCTGGTGTTTACAGTAATTTTGGTGGGGAGAATGTTCTGTTGACACAAACCCTAGAAGACCATCCTTGCCCACACACCACCATCCAGAGCCCCCAGCCCTTTCTGTTCCATCCCATTAGTTCTCTTTTCCAGTAGTTATACTGTCACATAATTTTGAAGACACTCTTGTCTTTTCTGAGAAAGTCTTAGCATTAGCCCAGTGATGACTAGCTTTCTGGAAGAGTTTATTTTGAAGAGTTTAATGAATCTTTTTTTAATTTTAGCTCTTCAACTAGACTCTTGAATTTGAAGAAATTCCTTTGGAAAAACACGATGAAGAATATCGAAGTGAAGATATTCATATTATATACATCAGAAAGAAAAAATCAGTAAGTCCACTCTCAATTCTTCCTCCTGAAATTTCATCAGCTAGTCTTTGTCTGTGGGCTAAGGTATAGTCAGGGACTTGACCTTGCTGTGAAACAGTTGTTTTCACTTGCTTTATCTAAGGACCAGTTAACCAGTCATGTGCCATATTGCAGAAGATACCAAAAAAAGAAAAACCCATAATTTTTTTTTTTTTGGTCTTTTTTGAGACAAGGTCTCCTTGTAGCCACAGCTGTCCTGGAACTCACTATGTAGACCAGGCTGACCTTGAACTCACAGAGTTCTCTACCTGCCTCTGCCTCCCAAGTGCTGGGATTAAAGGCATACACCACCACACCCAGTGGCTTTTAATGTTTTTTAAACATATTTTTATTTTATGTATATGAGTGTATTTCCTGCATTTATATAACTACACCCATGTTGCGCAGTGCCTGTGGAAGTCAGAAGAGGGCATTGGATCCCCTGGAACTGGAGCTACAGATGGTCGTTAGTTGTCATGTGGGTATTGGGAATTGAACCCAAGTCCTCTGTAAGAGCAGCCAGTGCTTTTAACCACTGAGCCATCTCTCCGGCCCCTCTTTTAATTTTTTTGATAATGCCTTTTGAAACACAAAGATTTGTAGTTTGGATGATGTCCATCCAGTGAATCTGCTTTCCTCCTGATGAATTTAATATTCCTTTTTTTTTTTTTCAATAGAAACTGCCATCATGAATCCAACTCCCATCTTACCCAACCCCCTAACACCCTGGGTAAGGTAAAGATGAACGGAGCATGTGCATACAGCATGGGATGATTTCTCGAGCATGACCCTAGAGGCGTGAATGACGAGCGTGACAGACTGCCTGCAATGGAAAATGACTCCGGCTTGGTTACTTAGCTCAGCATCGAGTTCTCCTTTATAGAAACACTGGGAATCACTCAAATAAAAACAAATTTTGAAGTTAGCCTCAAATAAAATGGCATGGTTGACTCTTTATTTTCAAGAAACTAGAGATAAGTTGATCTAACTTGTAATGATACCTCTCTGTTACTATGCAGTGGTGTTTTAAATTTAAAGTAGTGAATGTTAAATTGTCTTTATGCAGTTTTAGCTTTTGCTTCATATGGTATCTGTAATACTTAAATGTTTTACTTTTAAGAGAAAATGAAAATATTGTCTTGTATCTTTATTTGCTTCCTGTATCATAGGTATGTGGGTGATTTAAGTAGTCAGAGTTACTATAGTAATTTACAAAGATAAGAGATTGGGAGAGAAGGAAGGAGGACGAAAGAAAGCTGTTTCAGGTGTATGTGTGTGGTTTCTGCAGTTTCATGTGTATATGTCTTAAAAATCTGATTTTAAAACACTGGTATTAAGATGGCTTGTTCACATGAAACTGAAGGATTTCTACGTTAACTACAAATGTAGTTCTGTAGATGTTTATCAAAAAAATTATTTTGTTGTCTCCAGATTTTGAGATAGTCATCTGTTCACAAGACTAATTTGTCAAGGACTTTTAACAAAAACACCAGTTCCAAAAAGTAGGAAGCAGGTGGGATTCTGGATTTGACAGGCCTTGGTGCTAGATGGCACATTTTATGCATTGAAATAAACATTGTCTTTGAAACCTGGTGACTTTGTGAATGTTTCATAAATGGCTTTGAAGAAAGGTTTACAGCCAGTGACAGTTCTAGAAAGAGCAAAAGAAGCTCAGTTTATGAGAATCAGAGTTGAGAGCAGTTCTTTGTTTTCAGGCCTACTTTACTCTTCAAAGCTTGCTTGCTGTTCTTTTCCAAACTACTGTGTTCCTAGGGCCTTTTGGTGCTACCTTAAGCAATTCGCCCCAGGCAGTTAGTATAACCCCTGTGTGTGCGCTTTGAAGGCAAGAGCTGTTACCATAACATGGAATTCTTAGTGGTGGGTTTGACTTTGACCAAAGATGCCTTCTGAGACCCCTCACACCCCTCCCCCCTCTGCTCCTCTGGAGCTTCAGTCCCCCTAACCCCACCCCACAGGGTTATTTACAGTCCAGGATTTCAGAAACCACGCCCCTCTTGCCTGCCCTCCCAGTCTTGCTTGTGGTCCTAGACCTAAGGTGGTGACTGACTAAGGAAGTAATTTATAACCGAAAGAAATGGGGTTTTTAACGTTCAGCAGCTGGGCCTGGCAGCACAGGCTTTTAATCCCAGCACTGGGGTTGGGAGGGGCAGCAGAGGCAGGGATCTCTGGAAGATGAAGGCAGCCTGGTCTACATAGCAAATTCCAGGCAAACTGGGACTATAGGGAAGCCCTTAAGAAAAAAAAAAATCCTAAAAAAAACAAAAAACAAAAAACAAAAATCCTGTTCAGGACCAGGGCCAACACAGTCGCAGGTGCTGTTCCACTGGAGGGCTTAGCTGAATGTATTCCACCCGAGAGTCAACTGCTGTTCTACAGTCTCCCAGAGAAGCCTAGGAGAACTGCCTTTTGGAATAGTGCCCTGTATGGCAGATTGAGACCTGTAGACTCCATGTTTGAGGGAATAACCCAGTGCTTGTGAAGAGGTCAGCATCTTTCTGAATTAGGTTTGTTTTTGTCCGGCAGATTAACACGTCTGGTGCTTCAGACCAGAACTTAGATACAGCTGGAGTGATGTTGAGGCAGTGGGGTAGACAGACCCCATCAGCTTGAGCGCTGACCCATGAGTCAGGGGGGCTAGATTTTGTAGCAGTGTGTGTGTGTATACAAAGGCAGCTGCACAATGCACCTCTGTAACCCCACACTTGGAGGGTGGAGACAGGAGCATTGTGAGTTCAAGGCCAGTCTGGGCTACATAGCAAGACCCCATCTCAAAAGTAAATAGGTGCAATGGGTGAAGCATGATGCCACTAGCTGAGGAGTCAGCCAGGGCATACCAGCTCGTCTAGTTGCAAGAACTTTGGAAAGTACTGAGGAAATGAACCAGGGTTCACTAGAGCGGGGAGGGCTTGCTGCTGTGCACCGTGGAGCCCAGAGTGCAGGTTGGGGGGTGGGGGGTTGGGAAGGCAGTGTTTCTTAAGCCAGGCTGCACAGTAAGGTCACCTGGAAAACTGAAAAGCAAACAAATGCCAAAAGTGTATTGGAGCTTCATTCCAGCCCAATTAAACTAGAGGCGGGATATTATTAAAAGGGCTCCAGTTTTTTGTGTTTATTCTAAACCAAGAACTGTTGCTGTAAGGAAACCTCTTTGTGTCTACTTCCCAAGGTGAAGCACAGGAGAAGGGAAGGGCATAAAAATGAAATGATCTGCTTAGAGAGGGCCTGGCCTGCCTGCAGAGCCAGAGCTGAGTCTGATGGAGAAACGTGTGCGGAACAGGTTTCGAAACAGACAGAACTAGGCTAGAAAGTGAAACTAGAGCTTTAGAAGGCCAGAAAAATGTGAGAAATGTGGCCGAGGCCATAGGGGGGGATGATGCTCAACAAGAAAGGGATTCTGGTGCCAGGCGTGGTGGCGCACGCCTTTAATCTTAGCACTTGGGAGGCAGAGGCAGGTGGATCTTTGTGAGTTCAAGGCCAGCCTGGTCTAGAGAGCAAATTCCAGGACAGCTGGGGCTACAAGGAGACCCTGTCTCAAAAAAAAGAAAAAAAAGAAAAAGAAAGAAAGAAAGAAAGAAAGAAAGAAAGAAAGAAAAGAGAGAGAGAGAGAGAGAGAGAGAAAGGAAAGAAAGAAAGAAAGAAAGAAAGAAAGAAAGAAAGAAAGAAAGAAAGAAAGAAAGAAAGAAAGAAAGAAAGAAAGAAGAAAGGGATTCTGGGGCTGGGGGGACGGCTGTGCAGGTCAGAGCTCTGGCTGTCCATGCAGAATCCTGGTTGGTTCCCAACACCCACATCAGGCAGGTCACGACCACTTACAGCTTCAGGTCCAGGGGCACCTGATTTGGGGAGCTAGTGTGGAGTATGGGTCTTAGAAAATGACTGTTTTCCTGTAGGTTTCCTGTAGGTGGCATTACTTGTCTTAGTCTTTAAACTCTCTAGCAAGGAAGACTGGAATGCAGTTTTCCTCCCAGTCACCCTTGGATTTTAAAGTTGAACTAAATTTGATTTAAAAAACAAGCCTACCTGTTAATGGGGCTGTTTCTTAGAATTTGTATTCGCTTTATGCTGTGCAACCGTTGTCATTCAATAAACTACATAAACAGCAACTTATAAAATAAGTTTTCTACTGTTGATATCTTCTTAAAAAGGGAGAAAGACATTTAAGAGTCTAAATGAATGAGTTCTAATTAGTCCTAGTGAAGTTCTGAAAATTAAGTTGAACTTGAAAGTACCTTTTACCTAATGCACAATTTTATATCCAAGGTGGTTAGAAGTACTTAAAACTTCTAATTAATTTTAATTAGTTTCCCAAATCAGTGTTCCCCAGTATAGCAGATTTTACATTAAAAAGACTGAAACTATGGCCCCACAATCCTCTAATTTTAGGGTAGCTATTTGGCTTTGTTTTTTGTTTCTGTTTTCTGCAAGGAACATTGGTTTTGAAAGGGTTGATTCACTAGTAACAAACATTATAAAAGAACATTCAGTTTTCAGAGAATAGAGACCTATTACAGAAAAAAATGTGACAAAGTTACATAGTTACATTGAAAATAAGTAGGAGGCCGGGCGTGGTGGCGCCTGCCTTTAATCCTAGCACTCTGGAAGTAGAGGCAGGTGGATCTTTGAGTTCAAGGCCAGCCTGGTCTACAGAGTGAGTTCCAGGACAGCTGGGACTACAGGGAGACCCTGTCTCAAAAAGACCAAAAAAAAAAAAAAAAGGAAAAAAAAAAGAAAATTAGTAGGAAACAAAGTTTGACTTTGTGAAATTCGAAGCCATTTTCGGGTGCGGCTGTCTGGTGCCTTAAGATGGCCTGTGGCCCATCCAGCTGCTGAGCCATTTAGACTTTCACAAGATACAGTTTGCATGCAGTTAATACAATAGGCTAGGGAAAAGTATTTGTATGATAAATACATTTTAGGAAGAAAGTGTGTCAGAACATGAACCCTGGCACCAGATTATCTAGATTTGGATCCCAGCTCCGCCATTGACTAGGTGTATGATCTTGGGGTCAGTCACTTAAACTCTCTGTGCCTCATTTTCCTGACATGTAAAGTTGAGGATCATTTTAGTATCTGGTCTGAGGTTCCCATGGGAACTAAACTAGTTTGACACTTGCAGTATTCTTAGGTATGTGACATCTAGTAAGTACAGCTGAGATACAAGAAGACTGAGGACACTTGTCCACAGACCTCTCAGTTGAACAGGTAAGCAATTTTAGAAAAAAGATGGGATATAGTGGAAGGAGAATCCTTGCCATTCACATACGTGTGTGTGTGTGTGTGTGTATGGATGAATTTTTTTCAGCACTGGTTTTGAACTTAGCAGCTTTACATATGCTAGGCAAGTGGCTTACCACTAAGCGGTGTCTCCAGCCCTCTTTACTTTTTTTTTTTAATTTTGAGATAATAGGGTCTCATTAAGTTGACCAGGCTGGCCTTGAACTTACTCTGTAGCCTGAACAGGACTTGAACTTGTAATTCTCCTGCCTCATATTCCTGAGTAGCTGGGATCACAGATCTCCAGTTCCACGGCTAGCTTGTTTTAGTGTTAAAGCAAGTACTATGGGCATTCGAAGGGAACAGGAACAGGAAATATTTGTTCCTGAACATGGGAATGTGCCATGGCTCTGAAGTCAAGCAGTCCCTCCTGTGGTTTTTCTCCTGTTAATCCTAAGAGCTGTTTACCAGGGATCAAATCCACATAATTAAAGAAAGCAGGTTGCAATAATTCAGCTTGAAGTCCCAGTACTCAGGAAGCGGAGGCAGGAGGATTGCTGTGAGATTGAAGCCAGTGTGGTCGGACTACATAATCCCAGGTCAGCCTGGCTATAGCGCAAGATCCTGTTCATAAATAAATAAGTGTAAGTCACAGTAAGCCATTTCCCTAAGGTCTGGCACTTGAATGTGTTTCATAAACTAATTTTTAGAGTTTAGATATGTTAATTTGGTTCCAAGTTTTGTGGCTGTTGCTTTATGGCTAAATGATCTTTTGCTGTGTGATAATGTATGTGGAGGTATAGATGCTTTACTGATTTCTCATTACCTGACTATATCAAGAGAAAAATTAAGGAAACCTTATATTATTAATCAAAAAATATTTTATTTTTTTATGCATATGAGTATATTGCTTGCATGTGTGTAAGTGCACCTGTGTTGTGTAATGCCCACAGAAGTCGGAAGAAGAAATTGGATCCCTTGGAACTGGAATTACAGATGGTTATTAGCTTCCATGTGAGTGCTGGGAACCAAACTTAGATCCTCTGCAAAAGCAGCCAGTGCTCTTAACCACTGAGCCATCGCTCCAGCCCTGTATTTTTATTTTCATTTATTTGGGTGTGTGGATATACGTGTGTGGATATACATGCATGTGTCATATGTGTGCAGTACATGCATGTGCCCATATGTGTGCAGGCCAAAGCCTGACACCAAGAGTCTGTCTCAACTGATAGCCACCTTATTGTTTGTTTGTTTGTTTGTTTGTTTTGAAACAGGGTCTTGTTGTAGCCCTAGCTGGCCTAGAACTCACAGAGATCTGCCTGCCTCTGCCTCCTGAGTGCTGGGATCGAAGGTGTGTAGCACCACACCAGGTATCCGCCTTATTTTTTTTAATATTTTGTTTTTTGTTTTTATTGGGATATGGATACGAGTGTGGGTGTATGCGATATGTCATGAGTGTGCGGGTGTCTGGGGACGCCGGGAGAAGCTGGAGTTGCTGGCAGCTGTGAGCTGCTCCACTGGTGCTGGGAAGCAAACTCTAGTCCCCTGGAAGCAAGCACTCTTAACCTCTGAGCCGTCCCTCTGGCCCCTCCACCTTAGTTTTCCAGCGCTCACTGACTGGCTAGACTGGCGGGCGTCCCTGGGGATGCCCCTTTTCCTTCCTCAGCAGGACCTAGATCACAGCAGCACACTATTGTACCTGGTTTCTGTTTGTTTGCCTCCCTGTGGGCACTGGGGATCCGAACTCTTAATCTCCATGCTTGTGCGTCAAGTATTTACTTCACTGGCTGAACCGTCTATCTCCCCATCTGAATTATTTCCATTTGTTCATCAGTCAATGTAAAGCGACATAGATTTAACTACATCGTTTCATGCTTTATTTTATTTTATTTTATTTTTTGGTCTTTTTTTTTTTTTGAGACAGGGTCTCCATGTAGCCCTAGCTAACCTGGAACTCACTCTGTAGACTAGGCTGGCCTTGAACTCACAGAGATCCACCTAGTGGATCCACCTCTACCTCCCAAGTGCTGGGAGTAAAGGCATGCACCACCATGCCTGGCCCATCGTTTTACACTTTAAAGGTATGTGTAGTGCCCAAAATAAGGCCAGAGCCTGGTATATGGTAAGTGCTGTACAACTGAGCTTCATCCCAGTCTCTGGTCTTTTGAAACAAGATCTCACTGTGCAGCTGAGGACTGCCCTTAGACCATCCTGCCTCTGTCTCTGCCTCTATTTCTCATGAGTTACCATCCCCAATTTTTGAAGGACTTTTTATCAGTTGATGAAAAGATTGTTGGGAATATGAATAGCTCTTGATTTTGGATTTCTTTATTATTTGTAATATATTATTTTGATGAAGAATTGGTTCACTTTTTTCTTCTTTTTTTGGTCTTTTTGAGACAGGGTTTCCCTGTAGCCTCAGCTGTCCTAGAACTCACTACATAGACCAGGCTGTCCTGGAACTCACAGAGATCTACCAATTTTTGCCTGCCAAGTGCTGGGGCTAAAGGCATGCACCATCATGCCCAGCTTGGTTAACATTTTTTAATATTCATAAGGTTTAAAACATTGATATTTCTTCCTTGCAAAGCAATATTAAGAATTTCCTAAAACTCTAGGTGTGGTGGCGCATGCTTTTAATCCTAGCACTGGGTGGGGTGGGGTGCAGAGGCAGGCAGATCTCTGTGAGTTCAAGGCCAGCCTGGTCTTGATAGTGAGTTCCAGGACATCTGGGGCTACAGGGAGACCCTGTCTCAAAAAGACAAAAAAAAAATTTTTTTTTGAAAAAGAGCTGAGCTACATAGAGCTCCTGTAGATGCTAGAGTTTGGGTAGCCAGCAGATTCCCTTCACCTTAGCAGCTCTGACGTCAGCCACACTTGAAGCCAGTCAGACTCCCTGTGGGTCAGTGCTTGTAAACACTAGGAATTTTTAGACAGTTACCTTTAGTTCAGATTTGTTCGTCATCTGATGTCCAGCCATTGGCAGTGCGAGTTTCAGGTCATGTGTTGGCTCCTCCATGCTTTGGTCACGTGTTGGCTCCTCCATGCTTTGGCCCCGTCTCCAGTGTCGGTGGATGGCACCATCAATCGACGAATCCACGCTCAGTCCCAGACTGTGCTCTGTCAAAGAGTGTGTTCTGAAAGCCTCCTTGTGCAAGTGTGATACAGCCGGCCATTGAGACACTCTAACAAGAGAGGCTTTACCCTCACACCCAGAAAGAATCATTTCAGGACACAGAATTCACCCAGAAAGAGGACTGGTTTCTAGAACAGAAAAGCAAGTTTAACATTCCCTCAATATGTCTAGGGATATCAATGGCATCCACTAATGTAAGCCCAATAATGTCCTTTTAACATAGGAGTCCTATCCAGGGACACACACTGCAGTGTCTTATTCTCTACACTTTGGCCTCTCTAAACTTTCTGTGTGCATCACACTCTAATGCATGAGGAGGCTTGGCCAAAGAGAGTTGAGGGATGAGTCCCCTGTTCCATGAGCCTTAGGTGTAGAGGTTCCATTGTAGATGTGTCACTTAGGGCTGGGCATCTCTCAGACACTTATTCTTTGTGTGTGACTAGCGATAGAACTGAAATAGTCTCCATGGAAAGATTCTAAGAGCTAGGATTGCTACATGATCATAAGGAAACAGTTTTCCAGGCCTATGTGAACTCCCAGCAATGGTGTCAGCAAGTACGAGACCCATGCAAACTCAACTAGACAAAAACTAGCATAGAACTGGGGAAGTAAATGGGCAGCAGGCCCCAACCTTAGCCAGCTACTACTGGGTAGCCGATTACCACTGGGTAAGGGAGAGTTCAGCTTTGTTACCAAACCCAAACCCAGAGAAGTCATAGAGTCTAGATCGGCTGACTAGACTCCAGTGGATGAACTTGCACTGGAGGGACATCTGGGTGCACTAACTTGACAGCCCTTAACATATACGACAGAATTATGAAATCCTGTGTGGGAGCTGTGGAGGGTACAGGTAGGAGAGGGGTTATAAAGATGATTAAGATGTTTTTGTATGGGCTGGGCATGGTGGCGCACGCCTTTAATCCCAGCACTCAGGAGACAGAGGCAGGTGGATTTCTGTGAATTCAAGGCCATACAGAGTGAGTTCCAGGACAGCTGGATCTACAGAGAGACCCTGTCTCGAAAAGACCAAAAGAAAGAAAAAAAAAAGATTTGTATGAAGTGCACAAAGATTCAATTAAATACATATACAGCCGGGCGTGGTGGCGCACACCTTTAATCCTAGCACTCGGGAGGCAGAGGCAGGCGGATCTTTGTGAGTTCAAGGCCAGCCTGGTCTACAGAGTGAGTTCCAGGACAGCTGGGGCTACAGGGAGACCCTGTCTCAAAAAGACATATATATATATATATAATATATATATATATATATATATATTTTAAAGTGGGCATGGTGGCCAGCATACTTAATTCCAGCACTTGGGACACAGAGGCAGGCAGATCTTTGTGGAGTTCAAGGCCAGTCTGGTCTATCAGAGTGAGTTCCAGGATGGCTGTGTCTCTAACAGGGAGACCTGTCTTGAAAAACCAATAAATAATATTATATATATATATTTATATATATATAATATTATATATATATTACTATTTTTGAGACAAGGTCTCCCTTGTT